>JAOTRH010472880.1:0-26590 GCA_034768845.1 Heliamphora exappendiculata | reverse complement strand
TATAGATATAGATATATGTTCTCCATTGATAAATGAAGTTTTTTCTCCTCCTCCTATACAGCATTTTGGGATTGGTTAGACCCATAAAAACCGATGAGTCTCTGCAAAATCAAGACTTGGGTTTCGAGAAGAACAATGTAGTCGGCGGTTTCTTGGAACAACTGGTCGGCCTTTCTGTCGCCATTGTGGGCGGGTATGAGATTTTTGAGCGCCTCCATCTTGTCGGAAACCGAAGAGCCCGAGCCACCTTCTGATCCGCCATTGACGACTTTCTTCGAGCTCTTATGAGCTCTGCAAACTCGTCTTCGTGAATTAAATCTTCTTCTCGTCCTTCTCATCGGCCTGGCTATGAGGCTACTTTGCCTTGAGCTCATGGCGGAGAGAGAGAGAGAGAGAGAGAGAGAGAGAGAGAGGCTTTGTGGTATAATGGGAAAGGCAGGGTTTAAGTAAGGGGGTATTGAAATTTAAGCCACTTGTTTTTCCCAGAAACTACAGAACTGCCATTTCCTCACAGTTATATATATCCCAAATTCCGATTTGCTGTTTATGTTTGTACTTCGTAATGGCGGTTGAAAGATTATTTTCAAAATATGAATATATTTACAAATTTTATTTTAAAAATATAATAAGGTTAGACTATAAAAGTATTATATTTATATTTCATGTTTTATCTCTATATATTTTTTATTGTTTATATTGAAGGTCTAATGATTTATGGACTGTTATTTTTTTATTTGTTATATTTTCTATAACTATTGTAGTTAGTATTACTCTTCAAAGTTTATGAATTCTGCGATATATTTTCATTTATGTCCTGTTTTTATTTTATTGATATTTTTTCTTGTGTTTACTCTTACCAAATGAATTAAACTTTGTAATTATAGAGCAATATAATTCTAAAATGCAATAATAATATCAACTTTCTCATACCATGACTTTTTTGTCATAACACTATAATTTCTAACTAATCCTTATTAAACAAATAAATAATTAGATTATGTTATCACTCATAAATATTTATCTCATAGAGTAAAAAAATTACAAGATTGGAGTAAATCGAAGACATGCATCTGATGCAGATGATTTGGTATCCTATGACAGTTAGTCATGAGCCTGTTAATCTATGCAAATTTAGTGAGAAATTTCAAACATGATCTAAGAGTATTATAGATCAGATTATTAGTATAGTATTTGTTATATTAAATGATGTTTAGTTGAAAACAGAATAATTTTAGAATAAATAATAAATTATTCAATTTAACATGATTTTAATAAAATTATTATAAAATTATATAAAATTGAGATAGTAATAATTCTGAAACTCTTAAACCCACCAAAGTGGTATAAGATAGTAATAGTCCCGGCTTATGATAGTTAGGAGAGTTAAGTTGATTGTTCAACCCACCTCTCAATTTGATAAATCAAAATAATAGGTTATATAAAATTATTCTCGTATAGCTCAATTTTAACTTCTCTTAACCCTCGAACAAACGAGGCTAAAAAAGTATACTTTTTCTCTTTTAACATTAATTTGTACATTGTGTATAAAATGTGTTTATTTTTTAACTTTATTTTTGTAATTTTTATTTGTTAAATTATAATCATTCTCTTGTATATTATATTAGGTTACCTCTGCTTGTATCGTCATTTGTAAGCTTAACAATTTACTCTTCGCTTTAATTTCATTCTATTACTTTTTAATTTTTTTGTTAATCTTGTCTTTGTCCTAATAAAATACGAAACCAAAAGAGTACAACATTTAATTGATCAAATTACCATACATTTGTTTACACGTGAGAGATCTTATTTTGAACGCTTAAATATAACAAATAATTGATAAAAAAATTATATCTCTATTTAATTATATATATATATATATGTCTTTTTCTATAAACACACAAAATATGCAATATTTAATGAAAATCTGGTATTGAATCATTTTCTCACTATCGGATAAGTTGAGTCCATAAATGCCTTGGTCTTTATACCAAAATATCCATGTTATTAATTAAATTTGTAGGACGAGTTCCCTTTTTTAAAACAGTTGTCCTAAAATTCCAAAACATTATTATTAAGTGTGGCGCATGTGAGGGTGGCACAAAATAAATTTGGACCAGTCCCGTATTTATTTATTTTTGACAATAGCACGTGTCGTACGGAATACTTTATCCTTATACGCTCTCAACGGCTCAGATCATTTAATGGGAACAGTGGGTCCTGTTTTTGGAAATAAAGGCCCTACCTACCCACGCGATATTTTTTATGCAAAGTTTTATATAAATAGATTTTAATCACGAATTAAATTACATATTATTATTATTTTTATTAATAATAATATGTGTTGTTTTTATTTTTTTAATCAAATTGTATTTTTACCAATAAAAATTAATAATTTGTGATTAATTCTACGTTTTAAATCTTTATAAACAATCAAATCGATTGTTTATAAAGATTCTTACGGTAATTTTACGAAAAAGACACAAACTCTGGTATTATTTAAAATTATTAAAATTAATAATTTATATATTATAATTTGTAATACAAATTATAAGTATTTAATAAAAATTATAATTTGTAGTTAAAATAAAAATAAAAATATATAACTATAAATTATAGTAGAAAGATGAAGTATTTAAAATAAATTATAATTTAAAATTAAAATTAATAATAAAATAATAATAATTAACAAAACTTTTTTTTTTTTTTTGGCAAAAACGCATTTGAACTGGGTGATAGCGGGAGGGAGATGGCACAACTCGCGAGCACACAAAAGTCGGAGGCAGAGAAAGGCTGATGATCAACTGCAACCGCACATGTCAAAAGTTCGAGGCTTTCAAATTTTGTTTCCCAAAATGCCCACAATACGATTAAAGGGAGTAATTATTTGGCGGGGAATAGTTAGTAGTGATAGTGCTTACGTGTGGTAGTCTTAATTAATTATAATAAATAGGTTTTTATTGGGTTAGATTTATGAGACTTTGCTCTGTTTTTTTGTATTATTAACAAAATTTACTTTTAAAAATTGTCTGGGAGAGATGAATTAAAAAGTAAAATTCTTAATGAAAAGATGAAGACATTTTATTAAGGTCTCGTTTGGTAATGTTTTTATTTTTTATTTTTATTTTTAATTTTTTTATAAATTGCAAATAAAAATATATTTAATAATTATTTTTATTTTTAAAAATTTATAAATAATTTTTAAAATTTATTAAATTCTTGTAAACAAAAAAATATATATTTTCACTTACTTTTTAAATAAATTTTAATTCTATCTTTCTCTTGTCATCACATTCGGTTACCAAAATCGACTACCGCCTCTTATCACCACATCTAATCACCCCCACTAGCCACCACCTCCAATCATTACATTTGGTCGCCAAATTCAACTATTGTCTCTGACAATCACATCTAATCACCCAAACTAACCAGAATTTTCAATCACCACCTCTGGCCAGCAACTACTATCTTTGGCCACCAACTCCAACCACCGCATCCGACAACTACATCCAATCACCCCCATTGGTCACTTTTTTCGACCACCGCTTCTGGCAACTATATTCGACCACAACATACAACCAACGCCTCCGATCACCATTTTCAACTACATGCTCCAACCACCACATCTGGCCATTTCCTCCAACGCCAACATACGACTAACGCCTTCAATCACCACTTTCAACTATTTGCTCCAACGACAACATACGACCACCGTCTCTGACCACTACTAAACAATAATTTTTTTTCTAAATACGAAAATAAAATAAATAAATAAGTAATTATTTCAAACAAAACCATAGTGAAAATACCAAGTGTTCAACTTTTATTAGTTAAGTAAAGAGGTGAAAGTGGTCCAGTTAGTATGCCTAAGGCATTTTCATTTGTTAACACAACTAAGTAAATAATGTCACATGATATTTTATGGAGTAACTAATGAGTTTTTGGTTTGAAGTCACTTTTAGTGATCTTTTGTTATATTTAAATTATTTTTAATTTTTTTGAAGATTTTTTTAAAGGTGTACACGAATCGAATTGGCCATGTTCCAAGCAAATTCAAGAGCTAAACCGTTAGCAACGGTTCTAAAATTTTTGGAACAAAAATTGAATCATTGCAATTGTGGAACCAAACTAAAACCAATTCATAAAAATGGTTCGGTCCGCTTCAGTTATGATTTTTTATTTCTAAAACTCAAGATCAATTTCACTAATGACATAATTCAAATAAATTTAATCTAAATTATTACTCAAAAATTTAAAATTAAAAATTAAATATAAATTAAACTTTTTTTTTATCTAGAGTGATTTTTTAAACTGTTCCAAACCGGTTCAAACTATATGGTTTGGTCCATCAATTTTTTTTTTATCTAAAGTGAATTTTTTAAATTTAGTTATTTTTTTAATTATTAGATTCTTCTAGTTAAGTTGAATAAAAAAGAGAAAAATATTTAACCAAAAGTTACAAAAAAACTTTTACTAAAATTAAAAAAAATCCAAAAAAGGATGGCATAAAGCTACAAGCTAGAACCCTAATTCTCCAAAAGGATGACTTTGCTCCTTTAGATGCGTAAGTAATACTGCCAAACAAAACAGAATTAGTAATCAAATTGACAATATTTAGATCCCTAATTAGCCCTAAGAATCTCACAAGGAACACCTTTGAAATGACCCTTCCAATATGGCAATAATCACAGTAAGATCCAAAACAACTTTAGCCTAGAAAACAGTTGGCATAGATATAAATAGAAGGTTGAAGGGCAATATAGTAAATTAACTATAAGAGGAAGTAGTGACCTAGTTGCTTAGGAGGATGTGTATATATGCTTCTTATTCAATAATACGACAATAATCATTTTATTTTATTAAATTTTATTTATGATTTTATTATTTTATTAATTTATAAAAATATACCACTTATGTGTCATTTGATAAATAAAATATAGTATAATAAAATGATTATCATATCATTATTTTTTTAAACTAATTTGGGAGTAGTCTCCTCAAAAGTGTGCTTGTGATTATGTGAAGATGGAATGGGCCATCATCGGAAGACCGAGGGGAAGTGAGGAGGAGAGTGAAAATTAAATTTATTTATTTATTTATAAAAAATTAGTAATTTTTTAGTATTATATATATTTTTAATTATGTGATGCTTTTATTTAATGGCGTATTAAAATTTATTTTGAGTAAGATTTTATTAATTTAACTTTGTTAGTTGAGGAAAAAATAAATATGACTAACTTCATATATATATATATGTTTATTTGGGATTTTTAAAAGCTTGAATTTTTAGAGATATGGCTATTAAAGAAAAGATGATGATTTTTTTTTTGATTATTTACAATAATTTTTTGTAGTAGTTTTTTTGTTATTTTGCTTTTTATTAAAATGTCTAAAATATATTTACTCTTTACTTTTAAATTGTAATGTTTGAAAAATTAGTACGCCTTTTTTATTTTTGTGAGGAGAATTAAAATTTTTAATTAAGGGTATTATAGTCATTTAACTCTAAAAAAATTAACGTGAATACATAAATTTTTTAAAAATTAGCATAATTTTTTTATTTTTGTGAGAAGAATTAACTTTTTTGATTAAGGGTATTATAGTTATTTAACTCTAAAAAAGTTAACGTGATTAGGATACATAAGTTTTTTTTTCTTTTGGAAAAAAAGAGTGAAAAAGTTAATGAATTTTTAAAGAAGTCAATGGATTTATAAAAAAAAAATTAATTTTCAAAAGAGCCCAAACCTGGCCATAATCATAGATGGACCAAAGGAGGTGGATGGGAGCGGCCGCCTCTCCAAGATTTTGAAAAAATTTACTATTATAATAGTATTAGTTCAAAATATTTCATAATTATATAAGTTCGCCCTCTAAAATTTTTTAAAAATTTTAATATATGCTTTCATACAAATTTACAAGAACAATTCGTCCATCTTAAATTAAAATCCTGCATTCATCCCTAGTCATAATAGATTTTTTTATTCAATAGAAGTACATACTAGCTGATATTTGTACGACACTTAAATTTTTTTTAAAACATTGACAGGTGAATGAATAATACATGCCCTTTTTATTATTGTAAATTATGGAATCTATTGTTTAAATGGTAAAAACTCTAATTAATGTTAAACGTATAATAAGTCATATAATTTAAATAAAAAAATTTAATAACTTAGGATATTCGAATTAGTTTATGTTCGCACCTCAATTAATTTTTAAGGAACTAATTACACAATTTATTAGCGAGAAACTTAATTAAAATCAAAATAAGATCTAAAATTAATTAACTCTAAAAATTTAATAACACTTGAAAAATTTTGAATATGCAACTTTGGAGAGAATAAAAATAAGAACAAAAATGGATTGTGAATAGATAGTAGAGGACAGTGGGCACATGGGAAGCACATGGAGAGGGAGGGGGGAGGGGGGAAGTGTGCCTTTGAGTTGGGGGTCCTTTGAGGGATTCCATGTGACAAGGAGAGACAGTGAAGCAGCATGGAATGTACAACATGTTCTGCACATTCCCTGCAAGGTACTGCTGATTTTGTGTCAGCTTTCATCCCTCTCTCAAATCCCAAACAACCCAACTTATTAGCTTAATCAGTTTTTGTAATTATTGGCCCCATTTGGGCTATTTTGGTGAGTTTTGTTTTGTTTTTTTATTAATATTTTTTAATTTTTTAATTTTTTTAAATCTTCTCAAGAACAGAAATTAAAAAAAGTAAAAAATTTTAATCAAAACATTAAAAAAAATTACTAAAATAAAAATAAATAATATAAAAAGTTAATTAAAGATTAGTCATTTTATAGGAGGTGGTAAGAGTTTTAATCTTATCATATTTTGTGTTTTTTTTATTTTATTAAAATAAAATTAATATTTAATATGATTTGCTTTTTATGATTCCGGCACTTTATATATGAGATATTTGAAATTGATCAATTACTTTTAAATAGTCTGAATTTTAAGGAATTAGTTTTGATTAGTAAAAATAATAATATTTGAATTATTTTGTATGTAGAGGAATGTGATATCATCAGCCATTAAATTATTTTAGGTCAAGACATTCGTCAATAATTAAAAAATAAATTAATCACACACAATAAGATACTTATAACTTTTTACGTAAAAATTTTCAACTTGATAAGAATTCCGATACTAATTCAAGTTCAGGTAAATCAAGCACTATACAACTGAACAATTACAAAACACTTATAGACTCTAGTCGATTCATCAACCTAAACGCCTTAAGTCTCGCTTGTCAAATTCATAAACATTATTCCCTGCACTTGATCACCACTACACCGAATCCTCAGTACTTCTTCAAAGTAACGAATTTTTAACACCTTATGTCGATGGAATCCACTAATGACAACCTTAGAGATCCACTAATGTCGATGGAATCCACTAATGACAACCTTAGAGATCTACTAAAGTTAATCTTAGGAATTCACACGTTGAATGACCTTAAATGATGAACTCGAATATCACTTGAGAATATTTGGAATTACAAGATATTAAAATTAAAAGGTTCTAAATTTTGTATTCTTAGATATAATTTCGAGCTAAGCATCGGCCTATATTTATAGACAAAATATCCAGCAGTACAAGTTTCAGAGAAATTCAAACTGCTAGTAGTCGCTCAAGTGAACTAGCTACTACTCGAGCAGTCAAGTAGCAGATTATGTTCTGTTTGAATTACACTTACTCGAACCTGTTTCAAATATTTTTATTTCAAGCTTTAGATCTTGTACTTAAGTCTTCTAATACAATTAACTTTCTAACAAAATATTTTTACTGAAAATAAGACTCACAACTCTAATAGAAGTTTTATTTAACACACAAGATCTATGCTAACAAACCACTATGAATCCTAATTGAATTAGAAGTTTTACATTAACACAAACTTTTGGATATTAAGACAACTTGATGCGGAGCTACTTAATTTTTCATTCATGAAAGACTATGACTACTGAAAAGCCTAAAAGTGATAGTAGAGGTTTGACCTGATAGTGGTAGATTGGCATCGAAAGGTCCATGTTGGATAAAAATGGTTCGATAAACAATACTTATTGTTATGCCATGACTGATGATGGATTTCGACCAAATTCTTTTATTTAGGTTTTGATAACGTCAAATTTTTTGTTTTAGAAAAAATTCAATTTGACAATTCTGAGAGCTTTCCAAATTCGTTTAAGTCCAGATTTTTTTCCTGCAATCTTACATTTTATTCTAATTTCTGAATTTGGGCCGAACTCAAATTTTTTCGTTTTTGGTAATTTTCTAATTGTCTTTTATTTTTATCTTGACAGCCAATTGTTGTCTTTTCTTTACTTAATTCCTAGTACGGATATGTTGTCTTTCACTATAAATTCGTGATGTACGTCTTAGGACAAATTAGTTGTTGATTAATAAAAAAAAATTTTATTCGTGCTTATTATTAGAGAGAGAATCTTTAATTAAGTAAGCTTGTGGATCACGGTGCTAGTATCCTTCTAGTTGATATACTTCCATGTATCACAACTCAATTCCTTAATAACGTAAGAATTTTAAATTGACAAATCTAACAAGAACTCAAAATCCTAATAATCTTTTCCATTTAGAAATTTTGTGACAAAATCACAATTGAAATCAACAAACCCACAACAACGAAGAACATCATATCACATGGGCAATTGAGTTGTTTTTCTGTAAGCAGTAAAATAAATACTAAACAAATACCACGTGAAAAGTATGTGTGATCATATTTTTTCAGTTTTGAAACAAATGGAACTGTCTGGGCATCTACTGCTCGAGCGCTTTTAAGGACCGTTTGAGTAATCCTCTTGCTGCGAGATTTTTAAAAAAATTCAACTGCTTGAACAATTTACTTATTTTACTTTTATACAGATTTATTGGATAAGGATGCAACTTCCTGCAATAAGGTATGATGTGTCTAATAGTACTACAATGATGACACAAGAGGACAAATTTCTTCACAAGGGTAGACTTAGAAAACCTCACTTTAGGCACAAACTTTTGAAAATTTCTTTTTGAAAGGTGGACTTTTGATTAAACAATTGACATGGTTATTATTGGATCAGAAGTTATAGTTTTCATAAATTTGATTTTATCTAAATCGTTTGAAGTATAAGTTGTACCCCTGTAACCAAGTCAAGTTTTGTCATAGGCCACATTTTGTATGCTCAAAATATTTTTAAATGCTTTTAAACTTGCATTCAATTTCTTAAGAGTAGCATTAGAAATATCTAGGTCTTTTTCCAATTTTGTGATTTTTACCTCAATGGAGGATTTTAACTCAATCGAATTATGTAATTCTTTTGTCAAGTTTGTGACATTAGACTTAAGCAAATTACATGACTTGATAAGTTCATTTATCTGTTTGTCAAGACTTACCAAATTGTTGTTTTTTTTTTGAAATTTTAGATTTAAAAATCTTCAATTGAGTCAAATGGTTTTGTGATTCAGTCACTTCTAATTTTAAGCTCTCGTTTTTTTTTTTCTATTCCCAAAAGCTTTCACCTTCATTGGCATCTTATTTATGATTTTTGACATTTTGTAATTTTTTTTATACAGTTTGTCGTAAGTCTATTGAAGACTCTTTCCTTTGTGTTCATCTGAATTTCAATTTGAATTCTCATAATCTTTACTAGAGTCACTTTGAGATCTAATAGATTCTTTATTAGAGAATTCAGACTTAAATAAATTAACTGAGACAGTGAAAACAATAATATTACACTTTTCATTTTCATGTTTGAAGTCCATTCCATCATCATTAGATTCATCGTCATCTTATGTAACGGTAAACAATTTTTTGTTTTTCCTCTTATTTGAATAGTCTAGAGCAATATGACAATACTCCTGACATTTAGGACACTGTTTGGTCTGATGTTGGGTTTTTGCAACTTTGTTTCTCATATTTTGCAATATTCATACTTTTATCACAAGAATTTTCGAACTTGTCCTGAAATTAGATATTTTATTTAAAACAAAAATTTTAAACTTTTTGATAATAAAATTCATAATTTCAGGATCAAAATCTATGTCATGATCAATAGATTTTATGTCAACCTTTGAATATTTCAAGACAACACTTTTAGATTTTTTAGGTTGACGTTGACTTGACTCGTAAATCTGAAATTTTCAACCAATTTTTTTACTTTAAAAAGGTCAATGTCCTTACGTTATTCAATAGCGATAAGTTAGTAACTTTTGATTGAAATCGTACAGGTAGTGATCATAAGATTTTTCGGACCATATAAGATTCTATGACTTTTTCTTTAAGAATATAATTAGAGTTAACAATATCACTCAATTTTGCATAAAATTCATCAAAAGCCTCACTTTCTTCTATTATTAGAATTTTAAAATTGGTAGCAAGTCTTTGAAGTTTTAAAATTTTTACTATTGAGGTACCTTTATGAGTGGCTTTAAGAATATCTCATATTTTTTTAGTAATTTTACACGTGTAAATTCATTTGAAGTCTTCTGGTATGACATCACTAAAGATGGCATGACAGTCTTGCTATTTCAACCTATATTTTTAAAATTCTTTTTATTTCATTGTTTAGGTGTTTTTAAAATAAATTCTTCGCCAGATTTTACAGCGGGAGGGTTTAGCCATTCACTATAGATATTCCTTTCATCAATTGATAGCACATTCGAGCTTTCCAATAAAAGTAGTTTCGTTCATCCAATAAGGGTGGTCTCATACTTAAATTTCATTCTTTAGGAAATTTCATGGAAGACGGTTATTAAGATCTCACTCAAAAAAAATATTTTTAATTTTTTTAATCAAAAATTATTATAATAATTTTTAATCAAAAAATATTATACTTTTTTTTGTAATCAAAAAATATATATTTTTTAAAAAAAATTTGAGTGACCCTACTCTAATATATGATTGATTTTGTGTCCACGGAAATGGGATATCGTTAATTGTTAAATTATTTTAGGTCAAACTAATAACAAGCATTAAAAAATAAATTAATCACACACAACAAGACACTTGCAATTTTTTACATAGAAAATTTCAGCTCGAATACAAACCATAAGATTAATCTAAATTCAAGTAAATCAAGAATTATACCACTGAACAATTATAAGACACTTACATACGGCAGTCGAATTATCAACCTATATGTCTTAAGTTTTATTTGTCGAATCCATGTACACCGTTCTCCGTACTTGATCATCACCACACTGAATCCTCGGTGCTTATTCAAAGTACTAAATTCTCAATGTTTTACGCAGACGAAATCCACCGATGACAATCACATGAATCCATCAAAGATTATCTTAAGAATCCGCTTAAGACGTTGAATGACCTTAAATGATGAACTCAAATATTACTTGAGAATATTTGGAATTACAAGATATTAAAAAGGCTTTGAATTTTGTATTATTAGTTACAATTTCGAGCTAAGCGTCAGCATATATTTATAGATATTAACATCCAGCAATTCAAGTTTTAAAGAAACTTAAACTGTTAGGACCTCGCTCGAGCGAATTAGCCACCGCTCAAGCAATCAGGTGATAGATTGTGTTTTGCCTGAATTGCACTTGTTCGAACCTGCTTCAAATACTTATATTTTAAGTTTCGAGTCTTATACTTTAATTTTCTGATATAATTAACTTTCTTACACAAAATTTTTACTAAAAATAAGACTAACAACTCCAATGAGAGTTTTATTTAACGCATATGATGTATGCTAATAGACCACCATGACTCCCAATTAAATCAGGAGTTCTACGATAATACAAATTTTAGGATATTAAGGCAACTCATTTCCTTAACAATATAAAAATTTTAGATTGAGTAAGAATTGAAAAATCTAACGAGTACTGAAAGTGCTGACAATTAGGTCATAATACCAGCAACCATTTTGTGAGTAAGTTTCTTGAAACGGTGTACATTTTTTTGAAAATGCCATTTTTTGGGACTTTGAAGATATTTATCTTCCTTTTGGAGTTAAACACATTTATTAATTAATTGAATTGACGTATTTTTTAGCATTTACAGAACAGATCTACTTTTTCAATTATTGATCATACAATACATATATGTAAATAATAAATGTATCAATATATCTACCATAACACATCTATTAATATCTTGTAATATACATGTAAATGATAAATGTATCAGTATTTATACTGCAATACGTTTATTAAGATACTACAACACATATGTAATAATAAATGTATCAGTATCGCTACTGCAATACATCTATTAAGATCATGCTATACATATGTAATGATAAATGTATCAGTATCTCTAGTGCAACACGTCTATTAAACTGAGATTTAATATAATATTTTTATATTTTAGTTTTATTATTTTTATAAAATTAAATTTTATATATCTATTTATAAGTATAAAAATATTTAATTTATATAATCATAGATAAAATAAAAAAAATTAGAGCGAAAAAAACAAATATCATCTCCACTCCAATAGTTATTAGAGACAAATAAAAACACATGAAATTTAGGTAAGGGGAGTAGGAGCGAAAAAAAAAAAGCCAATCTCTAAATAGTAGCAACAATAAAAATAAATAAAATAATAAAATTATAACAAAAGTGGTGATATAGCAACGACAACAATAAAAAGACCGAGGAAGAAACTAGAGGGGAAAGGGCCACCAATTCCTGTTAAGTCTTTGAAATTTTTTTTTTGGTGTAATTTTGTAAAGATTATATTAATCACTACGGTATATTAAGCAATAAATAATAGAATAATAAAATTAATTTTTTTAATATCAATATGTTTTTAAAAGTAGAATTTATTAATTTTTAAAATATTAATATATTTTCTGTAAATATTTATAGACTCTTTATTCAGTATCTATCCTGTAATGGACGATGAATAGTATTTTTTATAATATACATATAAAATCTCTTTTTTTGGTTACATCTACTTTAACTCCTTTGAAATAATAAAATTACTGACTTTGTTTGTGGTGGTGATGGTGAAATGAAGATATGTGTTTAGCCTAACTTATTTTTATAGGTTTTGGGTTTTTTTAATAAAAAATTAATGTGAAAATATGTTTAAAAAATTAATTAATTATATCATAATGCTAAATAAATAGACTTTTTTTTAAAAATTTAAATAAAAAAATTTTAAAAAAAACTAAATCAAACGTAAGCGGACAAAAATAATAGGAGTTGCACCATTAATGATGGTGACTGAATCAACAATAACCGTGGCGATAATTTTAATATTTTTTTATTATTGTCAAATTATTTCAAGTCTGAAAAGTATTTCTTTTGTAAAAATTATTTTTTTTGTGTTTAATTTTAATTTTAAAAATAATAGTGTTAGTAATTATAATAATATTAATAGTGGTAGTAATAACAAAAGTTTTGACGACGATAGTTATATTAATTTTGTTATTGTTACTGTAGTCATATCATTGTTACAGTAGTAGCAACGATGTGAAGATGACAGCAGTAGCAACAATGTGGAGATAATAAAATATTTATATAGGTGGTAATGATTGTAATTATAATTGTAAAATAATAGTGATAGAAATAGCGGGTTATGGTGGAATGAGATGGCAGAGGTGACAGCAACGATAGTAATGATAATGGTATCAATATCGATAAAGGTAATAATGATAGTGGTAGTAGTGAGTAATGTTGGCGAAGATGAAAAATATTTTTATCATAAAAAGTTTAAAAAATATTATTTTATCAAAAATAACTTATTCTTTAAATAACTTCATATCTTGTTATTAATTTCTAATTCTTAGTATACTAAATATTAAAAAATAAAAAATATATTTTAAAAATTATTTTTGTCAAAATAAACAGTACATAAATTAACTTATATTTCATTAGATCACAAAAAATATGGTGTCATGTTATATATCAGGAGATGCAAAATGAATATTTTCCCATGGAAAAAGTGAATCACTTAGAAATATTGGCCCTGCTTGGCCAAATAATTTATTTGCTTATTGTAAAATAAGAAAAAATATAAATAAATAAGTTGGTTTATTTAATTTAATTTTTAAGTAATTTATTTATTTATAAGTGTTTATTGACTTAAATAAGAAAATGCATTTAGCTAAATCTTAACTTAAATTTTATTTATTTAACTTAACCAATAAAATTATTTATTTAAAATTAAATATATTAAATAAATAAATAAGTAATTTACCCGAACGGACTATTATTACTTATTTAAATTTGTTACACATTTTTGCATGTGATTTTTTACTTCTCATTTCTATCAGGCATGTGTGCCACGTGGACCTAAAACACGTGACTTTATTTCTGCTATATTGGGAACTCCATCTCCTTATTCTCCACAATCGAAGTCATGCTGCAATATAAAAAGTTTTGACTTTTAAAATTTTTAGTTTTTTTATTTAAAAAAATTAAGATGCTTAAAATAATTTTTTATAATAATTTTTTATTTTTTTATTAAAATGTATAATATAATCTTATTTTTTATTTTTAAGTTGGGGTGTTTAGAATATTAGCACCATTTTTTTTTATTTTTGTGAGGATTATTGACTTTTTAAATTAAAATAATTATAATAATTTTATTTTAAAAAATGTTAGGGTGTTTGGTATGTATTCTTTTTTTTTTTTTTCTTAAATTAAGAAATAAAAAATAATTAATTAATTTTTTAAAAAAATTAAATAGTATAACTTAAAAATTAACTTTCTTTAAAAATAAACTTTTTTGAAAAGGCAAACAAGGGCTCATTTTGCCATGGCCACACTATCATTAATGACCTTCAACGGCCATGGCGCCGTTCTCATTAATACACTAGAATTTGGTTGTTCGCAACGTTTTGTCTCGTCGCTCTGTTAGACGCGGGTGAGGGTTGAGCTTCATAGCTCAGCTTTTTCTAGGTTCCTTCTTTTGTAGGAATGGATCTCATCATTTGGCCCTGGTCTGGATCAACTTTGAACAAAAGTTTAAATATTTATTAGAATTCTAAACTTGTAACTTAAAATAATAGGATTTGTGTTCATTAATTTAAATTTTAAAATTATAAGTTAAAAGTTATAAATACACTTATTTAAAATTTTAAAATAAGTTTTTAAATAAATTATTTTGGGGCATGTTGTTGGAAAAATAAATTAACTACTTTATAGTGGAATGATTTTTTTTTTTCATTTTTGCATGATTAAATGGAATTAACAATGACAATATAAAATAAATAATAATAAAAAATTGCAAGATATCAATTTTACGGTTGAAATCTTTAAAGGAAAAAACCACATGGAAAAAAAACGATTTCAAATCATTATTATATCAAAATAATAAATTTACACAATTTACTCTCTAAGCATACTCATGAGATAACAACATCGATAATAACACTTTTACAATAATAGAAATATTTAAAAATAATTACACTTATCTCCCATGAAATTTAAACTTATTACATGAACCTCTCACGTGATCTCTAAAATTACATCAATCTCTCTTGAGATTTAATTTTTAACATCAATTGCACCAAACTACTAAAATTTTCGTTGAAATTTAACGAAAGTCGTCCCTCCCATCCCAAAATCACCATTCCCACCCCAAAACTACCATTCAAATCACTTTTTCCTCCTAAAATTATCATTTTCACCCCAAAATCATCTTTTTCAAAACCACCATTCCGTTGAAATTTGTGGTAGAAATGGTGGTTTTGGAGAGAAAGATGGTTTGCAGAGTAATTTTGGAGTGAAAATTGTGATTTTGGAGTGAAATGGTCAATTTTTATTAAATTTTAATAGAAATTTTAACAGTTGAGTGCGATTGACGTTAAAAATTAAATTTTAAAAGAGATTAGTGTAATTTCAGAGACCACATAGGAGGCCCTTATAATAAACTTAAGCCTCAAGGGATGTGAGTGTATTTATCTCAAATATTTAATATGTTGACTGTAAGATAGTTTGCAATTAAATACCTAAAAATAGGTTTAGATCTCACTAAATAATAATAAATATCGATAAATAATAAAAATCTAATTGTCAAAAATACATAGTTAAAATTTCACGACTGTTAGATTTCATTTTCCATTAGACTTGTACACAAAAAGTTGGCTATTTTTCCTACAAATCCAATTAGAATTTTATTGCCAAAAATTATGTTAGCTCGTTTTTTGACCTTTTTCTTTTGTTTTAAAATTTTGAGTCACCCCATAATGGGGAAGACTCCAACACGTGTCTCCTTTGATTTTTTATATTTAAATTTTATATAAAATTCTAAAAATATTACGTTTAACTGCTCTTCCTAATTTATGTAAGAACAGATAAGATTGAAGCACATTCACCTATTGAAAACTGGGTTTTCTTCATTTAACTACTAAAATGAGGATTCTAAGTTTTTATAATATTATTTATTTATTTATTTTTTTCAAAAAAGTACTCAAATTTTAAAAATATCTAAACCTGCTATAATTTAGTTAACTTTTCATTTGGTATTTTTCTTGAGTTCAAGTACACTTACTCAGTCAATTTTTTTATGAGAAATTTTGGTCCATGTCTCGTTTAGAATACTCATTTAGAGATAAGTTCCAACTTAAAAATAATATTTCATTAAGTTTCATTTTATATTATTATACTAAAATTATTCCTAATATACCATTTATAGTTTTTCAATAAAAAAATATTGTTATTTGAAAATCATCGATATCAATAAAAATTCCAAAAAATTAAACTAAGAATTAATGCTCATAATTTTCGTTGTGATATTCTCACACGATCAGAAAATGAGACAATGCTATGGTGGAGAAAGGAGACATTTATAATGTCTCATTTTATATAAATGAGACATTTCTTAAACAAATGAGATATTTCATAGATTACAAAAAGATAACTCTCATTTATTTTTTTAATAATATATATTATCTCATTTTGTTAATATAAGAATTAAGTTATTTAACAAATAATAACTCATTCATGCATGAAATGAATAAAATTGAATGTATTATTTATTTTAAAAATATGTTTCACCTAATAAAAAATGAAACAATGTGAAATGTCTTATTTTTCTAAAAAAATATTGTCTTATTGTCTCATGGTCCTAACTAAAGTCACCGTCCTATGAGGCTCTGATGATTTCGGAATCATCTTTGACACCAACATTGATGACAGTGGCGTCGTTGAAGCTCGCCACCGTCTCTGCTCGCAATTCTAATTATCTTTATCTTTGTTTCGCTTTCTTTCATACCACGTAATTAGGATTTTGAATCTCTTTAATGGCCTCTTCAATTCGAAGCTTAGTCCCATCAGCTTTTTTTGCATTTCCTTCACACTGTTCTTCTCATTCCTCTTCCACTATCTCATTTTTAAATGTAATTGTTTTTTTGAAAATTGGTCAGAAAAATCTAATAGGCCAAAAAATGGTCTATAAAGTGGAGCAATACAGAGCTATTAGGGCAATGGTCCAAGAGGGTGGCAAAGAGTTTCGGTTGCTTGCGCAAATGAAAAATAGAGAGACTCACTGCTTAGGAATTGATACTTCTCGCGGAAGGTTTCATGTATGGAGAGAGGTATATTTGTCAAAAATAATTATAAATTTAAAAAAAAAAGATTTTATAGAATAATAAAAAAATAGTTATGACTTATTTCTAAACAAATCCATTAAATAGGATCCCAAATTAATTTTTCTAATTTTTGGGATTGTTATAGGTTTTCTAATATTTCTTCTTTCAAGTTTGGATTTCTAGAGTTCTTATTTTTTTATTTTAAACAGTCATAAAAAAAACATTTGAAAAGAAAATAGTTACAAGTTAATGTTTACAATTTAAAAAACGAAGTCAGTAAAAAACAAGTAAACAAACAATATGTTAGTGTATTTTAAATATATAATAATTATTTTCTGATTTTAGTACTACTTAAATTTTATAAAAAAAATAGTTGGTAAATTAATGGTGATAATAGTGTGCTTTTAGTGGCGTAGTGGAGAGACTTTTGATATATGCAATAGTAAAATTGTAATCACATTTGTAATGTTTTTTTAACTCTTCATTTGAAAATGAAGAACAAATATCTATTTATTTTGTAAAAGACAAAATAAAAATTTTAAAATATCTATTTCTTTTAACTCTTCATTTGATATTTTTCTTCAGTTCAATTATGGTTCTTCAATCAAAATTTTTGTAATAGTTTTTTTTTTATATTTTTTCTTTCAAGTTTGGATTTTTTAATATTTATTATTTTAAACAGTCATAAAAATATATTTGAGGATAAAATCATAGCTACAAAAGTTCTCAATTTTCAAACGTAGTCGAGCGAAAATCATGTAGACAAACAATATTAATTAATTAATGTCAATTTTAATATTAATTAAGTTTTATAATAAAATAATTAATAAATAATTGTGACAATAGTGGCTTTTTAACTGAGTATAATGGAAAGACTTCTGATATATATACATTAGTGGGATTTTAATCACATTCTTAAATATCCAAAACCTTTTGACTTTTTCACTATCACAATTGTTGTTGGGGCAACCATTGTTTTATCATTAATTGTCATTTTAAAAAATAAAAAATAAATAGTGAGCTATCTAACACCAATTTCAAGACTCACATCAGAAAAAAAAAATGTTCTGTTTTGTGGGAGTATTTGGAAATATTATTAGTAGTTTTTAATTTTTTATTATTAATTTTAGTTATAAATTATACATTTTTTTTAAATATTTATAATTTTTACTATAATTTTTAATTAATTTTTTTTATTTAAATTATAAATTATAATTTTTATTAAATATTCACAACTTTTATTATAATTTTTATTAAATATTATAAATTACTACTAATAATTTTGTAACTATCACCTATTTTCGTCGCAGCAAGCCGGCATGTATCGAAATTCTCGTATAATTCTACAGCTAAAGTTGTATTGAGGGTACCAAAAGAAAAATCTTTTTCTGATTCGTCCAAGTTAAGGGAAAAAACAGATGTATTTTGTTTTTATTTTTGTTTTATTTTTTTGGTGCTGAACAATTTGAAAGCCATCGGCTTTGTGAGTCCATTCCATGTGCTGCGGACCGCTTTATTCCTTCTGTTTTCCGGTCGGGTGAGCCCACCGCGGCCACCCTAATCAGCCGGGTCACTCACCCCTTGGGTCCGAACCACGGGGGCCCACTTGTTTTGTCTAGCATATCAATTGTGGGTTCCCATTTTGTTTTTATAAGGAAATATTTTTAAAATATTTTTCATTTTTTCTTTCCCTCACATTTCATTTGTCCAAATGTTTGAAAGATATTTTTACAAATTTATTTATTAAAAAATAAATAAGCACGGTTTGAAATGTCAAAAAAGTTTGATTTTTGATATATTTAATTTTTTAGAAATTTTTTTTAAAAAGAATTAGTTTGTGTGAGATAGTTTTTTTTACATAGTAGCTTTTTTTTTTTTTTTCGAGAATGACAAAATGTATACAAATGAAGAAGATTGACGAAATAATCTTGATCAAGAGCTTGAAAACTTGATCTTGAACAAAGATTAAAAGTGCTAAGTTAGTGACATTTTACTTGGGCAAAGATTAAAATTGCTAAGTTAGTGACATTTTACTCGTACAACGTGATGTGAAATTCATAGATGAATCGACACGTTGCTAAAGTGCTTATTAATCTTCCGTAAAAGTTTTGAGAAGGATTTTGAGCAGAGAGCTTTGAAAAGTGCTTGGAAATTATCTTGGCGAAAGATCTCTCAGGAGATGGGTGCTAATTTTAATAATTACTTTAATTTTAAATTCTAATTTATTTAATTTTTAGAATGAGAAATAGAATTTCTTATACCGTGAAAAATAATTTATAATTTTCATTTATCTCTTGTCTTTTTTTATTTAGTAGGGGATTTTGACATGTATCATTGTAGGACCCACATCTTTGTAGACTTTGATCATTTTGACTTTTCATTAAATCATAAAAATTTATTAATCATAAGTAATCAAATAGTAATTAAATTATGTAAAGATCTTAATGTCTACAAATTGTCTCCATTTAAAGGATTAGGCTTTGTGCTTGCTTGTGGCAAAGGCCAGACTTAAAGTAATTTTCAATTGATCACCAGTACTTTCATACGTGGACTCAAAGTCCAAGCCATGAATATTCTCTTTTGTTTTACTGGTCATTATTAGTTCTTATGTGTACGAAAAATTTTCGTAAATTGAATTTATTTAAGAGATAGATCCAATCCGATCAATCATACTAATGGATCAGCCTCTGCAAAGACAAACATACGTAAGCTAACCGGCGGCGGACTACCGAACACCCCTCCGATGGCCAAGTTAGTAGATCCAAAGATGAAAAAGGAGACCAAGCCTTTAAGTAGAAGTTGTTACTTTAGAGAAAAACTCCTTACCTCCTTTACGATTTGTTCCCCCCTCATATATAGTGGGAACCCCCTCCGCCCTTTTATGGGGTTACGATTTTCAAGGGTAATGATTAAATCCCCTTACACATCTGACAAAAATCTCGTACCCAATTGGCAAACCCCCTCTCCCCCCACCACGGAATTACCGGCGGTGTCGATTTGCTCATCATCACACCACCTCACTTTCCCACCTCAGCCGTCCTCTGGGCCGAATTCCACTGGTGCGTGACTTTTTAGGTTAATTGCATTCAATGCCTGTCATATCAGACCATGTCGCTTTTAATACCCATCCATCGAGGTCAAATCGTGCATTGAATGTTTGTCAGAGCTCGATCATCACGTCGTGGCCGAACCTGTCGTGTTCGTGTACGCACCTCAGCCGTATACGTAGTCGTGTTTGTGTACGCACCTCGGCCGTTAACGTACCGAGGTGGTCTCAACGACTAGGCTGTACCTCATCGAGTCAAAACAAGACTTATTGGGTATGGACCTGGGTTGTGGGCAGTCCGTTGTAAACCTCGACCCATATCCCTTCATTATGCATTGATAGAAATGTGCTTGGTGCATGTTTTGTGCTAGCTAGGCTATAAAAAGCACTCTGAACTTTTTTTTTATTATTTTATTTTTTGAACACTCCAAATGAATTACTTTATAAAGCACATTCCTAAAATTTCACCTGCTTGCCTTTTTTATTCAGGACTCGGGACGGTGCTGTGCTTAAAGAACAGCACTGCCGTGCTGTGCCTTATTTGGAGTGATTTGACGAGTACATTTTTATGATCGAATTCGTTTATTACGTAGAACTCATCAATTTTGCTCAGTATGAAAAATTTCAGATTCATTCGATACATGTAACTAAGTAATTGAGCAACATTTGTTTAATAATATTTTTTTAAAAAAATTGTAAGTTTTATTTATTTATTTATAAAACAGTATTATGATATCGTATTCAATCACTTAGGTACGGGTATTGAATGAAATTGAAAGTTTACATAGTAAACAAACTCAACTAGTTCTACATAATAAACGAATTCGATCATAAAAATATATTTTTTAAATATCCCAAATTGAGCACATTACTGTCGTGCTGCCCTTTAAGGCGCAACACAGTCCCCGCTTTGTTTTATTCAATAGGAAACATGCTATTTTTCCATGCATGGTCTGAAATAGTAATTTGTTTTCTTTTTATTTGGTGAATCAGTCTTCAAAAAATGGTTGGAAATCATTCTTTTATATGATTTTTGCAATAAAGATGATTTTCCTATCAGCCCTTTTTTTTCATCTCTTTATTGTTGGTATTCTAAAAGCATTTATTTTCTTCTTTTTTAAGCCTACATAGTTTTTCTTACAGAAAGATTCCAAATGCACTTTGTGATGCCAAATTAGGGTAATTAAAGTTTCAAATCGAACATATTAGCATATTAATGATACCACCAGATGCGTCATAAGACACCATACACCTGTAAGTGTTCAATACTTTGACATATTAGTCAAGTTCAAGCAATGTTAGGACTTGACTTTATTCTTATCAAATTTCTTACAAATTATGTTAGCACCACATTTAATAGTATACCCATGCAAAAATTACAAATTACTACGGATAGTACCTTTCAAAATCTCACGAACCCCCAACATAACTTTGAGAACTTTACTATTCATACTGATTTTGAACCCTTTTGATTTTAGAAATTCAAGTGTGATAAGATTCTTCTTCAAATCTGGTACATACCAAACTTTAGAAATAACCTTGATAGTTCCATCATATTGCTTCAAACGAATACTTCATATCCCTTGAATCTTATAGGCATTATTGTTGCCCATAACCATTACTCCACCATATATCTCTGTGAAGTCAGAAAATCAATCCCGATTGAAACATATGTGATTGAAACATCCAGAATCTAAAATCTATTCATTAGAATGGCAGACAAATGGTGAACTCGTCAAGACAACATCAGAGTCCTCATCCTCGCTGACAGTATTAGTTGTGGAAGTTGTGTCTTTCTTCTGTTCATTCAGTTTCGGACAATCCTTCTTCTAGTGCCCCGAATTGTGGCAATAAACACATTCATCCTTGGTAATCCCCATCAATTCAGATAAATCGCCACCTGATTTTGACCAAAAACTTCTCTTCTTTCTAGATTACTTTGAACCAAATCTTATTGACAAGGTTTCATTGGATGTATCATACTGGACCTGCTTGTCCTTCTGGCAGTCCTCGTTGTTTATCAAAACACTAGATACATCACTAAAATGGATCTTTTTCTTCTCGTACAAAAGTGTGGTAATCAAATGTTCATATGAATCAGGTAAGGAATTCAGCAACAACAAAACATTATTTTCATCTTGGATCTCGACATCCAAGTTCTGTAAATCAGTAAGAATCTTATTATAATTATTTAAATATTTGGACATAAAAGTACCTTCTGAAAACTGAAATCGAAAGAATTTTTTCTTCAAATATAGATGGCTCTCTATATTTTTCAATAAGTATTTCTCCTCTAATTTCTTCTAAAGATCTTTTGCTTTCGATTCTTTCATCACAAAATATTTTTGATTTTTAGTAAAACATAAACGAATTGTGCCGCAAACTTGTCGATTTAACTTGTCTCATTCTCTATCTGTCATATAGCCTGACTTATCTTGTAAAATAAAATTCAACTCATGTTGAATCAAAACATCCATTACCTCGCATTGTTACATACCAAAGTTGTTGGTTCCATCGAATTTTTCAACTTCAAATTTTGTGTTGGATACCATAATCCTCAACACATAATTACTTGAACTCTCTAACTTCTTTCCTTCAGCAGATTCGGTCATCAGAATACTCAAGCTCCACCACAAATAATATTTGGCACTTAAATAAGAAAATTATTTTTTTAAAATTTTGTAATATGACAAAATTAAATTTTAAAAGCTGAACTGATTAAATTTGATGTCGCGATTGAATCCAAAATGACCAAAAATAATAAGAACCACTATGACCCGATCAAAAAAATTACACAAAAATAATAAAACGACCAAAAAAAAAAGAAGAAACAAAGCTGAGTAACTTTTGCCGAATACTTTTTTAGATAATTATGCGCAGATGACAGAGCTTCCCACATTAACAAATCCGTAGCCATCAATCTCTTCAAACTAATGATCTGTTTGGCCAACCACAAATATTGCAGAGACTTAATTGGAGTGTGTGGAAGCATCTGAACTTGATTTTTTTATGTATCATATACTGTTGGAAACTTCTCGACGAGACGGAGTTTTTAATATATTCAAAAGTAATTTTTGACCAGTTTAAATTATGAGCAAAGAGGAAAAAAATAGCTTTAACCAAAACTCTATTACCACTTGTTGTGTAAAGAAAATTCAGAATAATCATAAATAAATCACAAAAAGACAGATTTTACATGGTTCGACAGTTTGTTTACGTCCACGGGCAACGAAATTCAATATATGGATAAACAAATACAAATTACTCGACTCTCTCTCACAAACTCTCTCTCCCTTAAAACAACTTACATACCAAATAATCTGATACTAAATTCATATTCATAAGAGGAAGACTAAATTTAATCATGCTTGTATTAGTCAAGTTTAAAATTAATTAAATTTATACAAATTCATATTCTTTAAAACTCTTCAAAAAATTAAATTTAGTAACCATGATATATTAGAAGTTTATACTAACTCAAATTGAATTTGAGCCAAAATTTTCAACATGATTGAACTCTCTCTAGAACGAAGCAGAATGACGAGAAGGAGAAGATTAAACTGGAGATTCGAGTGTTTAAAACCAGATGAGGGATAGCTTTTAAATAGGCAGTGAAAGTGATTTTTTACCTTTTTACCATTACTAAACAGGTTCAAGAAGCAATGTTTGTCGATTCAATCACACTTAAACCGGTGCGAAGGTTTGAATTTAACATCAAACTGTTAAAGTCCGAGCCCATGGTTCTAAACGGAAGAAAATTGGAGGGAAAATGAAGTAATTATTTAAATAATTAAATAAATAATTTATTTAATTATTAAAAACAAAATAATAACTCAAATCTTTTAATTATGCTCATGATTTTTTTTGTGTTTTGGACCTTGGATACATTTGGACTTTGTTGAAAAGTTGGGTCTCATCACAAATACTTGGGCTTATACTTGTCTTAGGCCTTTTGTTGGAATTGGGCCTTGATTAGTTTTGTGCCTAATAAAATACTTTGGGTCTTAATTGTTATTTGCGCCTTATTAATCTTTGAACCTTATTCATATTTGGGTCTTATTTTAATTTTGGGCCTTGATTACACTTGGACCTTGTTTAATGTTAGGCTTATAAAAAAAATTAGAATTTGGACTTAGAGAAAATATTCTCTTGGACCTTCACTTGGTTTTAGATTTTTAATAGATTTTAGGTTTTTTATTAATATTAGATTTCACTTGGTTTAGGACTTTATTAAAAACTTGGGGCTTTTTATTTGATTGCGGACAATTTTGGTCCTATGAAAAAACTTGAGCAACTCGTGGCTTTTTATTTGATTGCGACAATTTTGGTCCTATGGAAAAACTTGAGCTTTTATTTTATTGTGGACCATTGATAAGTTGGGCCTCATTTAATTTTATGAGAGCTTTGGCCATATAGGGTCTTGGGCCTTAATTTAATTTGGATCATTCTTTAGCTTGGGTACTCTTTTTTAGATTCAGCATCTTTTTAGTTTTGGGACTACTGTAATTTTTACTTATTTTTATTTTTTTTAAAAATAATTATTTGATTGAAATCTTTTACTTGTATAAGTCGTCTCGATAAGATGAGCACACTGTGCTACAGTTAGAATTTAATTATTTATACCGACTAACGTATGAAGAAATGTATGTTTTGTTGATCAAACTAAATAGAACTATTCCTATTTAAAATGGTTGGTTTGAGTTTGTCAAATGCTCGATAAGTTGCTACATTGGCAGGGTATAAATTATGTTCGTCAACTAAGTTTATTAAGTGATCGTAATATAATTGGTTATTCAAAAAAAAAATTAAGATTCAACAGAATCAGGTGAAGTATTTCGTAAAAAAAAATTAGGTGAAGTATTATTAGGTGAAGTATTTGGTTTTATATATATATATATATATATATATATATATATAATTTGATTCAATCCAAAAGGCAGGGCCCTATACATATACGCCACACTTACCAACATGTGATTTTAAGTGAGGTTTTTTATTTAAAATTATTTTAAATTAAATGAGTAAAAAATTTATTTAGTAAATTATAGTGTAATTTTAAATTAAAAAATAAAATTTTAAGTAACTTTAAGCTCAAAAGATCCTAAGTCAAAAAAAATTATTATTATTTTTAAAAATTTATTTTTGTGTAACTTTATATCCAATATAAATATTGTTTAATAAATCTTGATTAGTAAATTTTAAAAATATAATTTATAATAAAAAGCTGTGTATAATGAAAATTATGATAATTTTTTTAAGAAAAATATAAAATTATATTATATAAAAAATAAAAAAAGTAAAAAAATGAAAATCACGTGAATTTACAAATAAATTTTTTTAACTTTCTTAATTTTAAATAAAAATACAAAAAAATCGACTTAAAAAATTTGATTAAATCCAAAGGGAAAGGAACCACGCACGGTACATTTCCCCTGTTATACCTATGAATCAATCAGGGTTAGAACTTTACCTTCGCGGGTGAATCAATCTCCGCTCTTCACAACATTTACGTTCTAGTTTTAGATCTGCACCGTCATCCTTGTATGCTTCGATTATCTCCCTCTCTTTCTCGCCGATGTGACACAGGCTTCATACGATAAAGCTGGTGGGCCCATCTCCTGAATCCCCATCTAGGGTTTGAAGTTTGATTAACAATAGGTGATCTTGGACCTGTTTTTTTGTACTGTGATAGGTTTTTCTGTTTCAGATTTCATATGGATTGAGAAATTTTGTGTTCTTTTAGCGTTATTTTGGTGTCAGATTTGCTTATTTTCAGTAATTACATTTTGGATTTCCGTGATTACTAAATTTCGTATGAACTTGCGCAAAGCATGGAGTTTGTTGATTGAACTAACAAAAACACATATCTGCGACATTTCTTCTTCTTCTTCTTCTTCTTCTTCTTTTGTCTTTTCCCCTCAACTTTAGGCTTGAATTGGGGTGGTTGACCTTTCATCTAATTATTTTCTTCTTCTTCTTCTTCTTCTTCTTCTTCTTTTGTCTTTTCCCCTCAACTTTAGGCTTGAATTGGGGTGGTTGACCTTT
>JAOTRH010472869.1:0-26590 GCA_034768845.1 Heliamphora exappendiculata | reverse complement strand
AGAGAGAGAGAGAGAGAGAGGAACAACCTGGATGAGCGGCGTGAGGATGAACGGCGCAGCGACGGTGGAAGACGAACGGCGCAGCTACGGTGGAAGACGAACGGCCCACGCGGCGGTATAGCAAGGACGACGAACGGCGCAGGCGACGGTAGAGCGAGGAAGACGAACGGTGGAAGATGTCGATCGCGCACAGTTGCTGTGTTGGTTTGTTCCTGGGGTTTCTTCAGATTGAGATTTGGTATCAAGAACGATAATACTGAAAGGTGTTATTGGGTTTAATCGTGTGTTAAAGGTTAACGAGTTTTTTTATAATTCTTTCAATCACATATGTGATGGAAAAGTGAGGCTACAAAAATATTAAATATATCACTTGATTAATAAGTGTGGCAATATATATATACAATCACATTTATTTTTTTAAAATGAGATTAAATAATTATTTTAAAATTTTTAATCACAATTTTTTTAAAAATAAGATGTTTTTAATTTTATAAGGGTGATTTTTAACTACTATTTTAGTAGTAAATACACAGAGCAATCAATTTAAAATATTATAAAAAAATAACTTTTTAAATTTTAAAATTTTTTATTTTTGGATAAAATATTTCACCAAATCAGTTTCCATTTCAAACAAAATTTATTTTTACCAAATCAGTTTTTTAAGTTTTTATTTCAATTTTCATCAAATTTTTGCATAATATTTCAAAAAGAGAACTAATCTCAATTAAGAACATATTAGACATAATATAATTATTTTAAATATGATAGAATTAAATCTCTTAAAATAATTATTGTAAGACTAAATCTCATTTGAGTTTCAAAAAAAAGATTAATTTTTAAAATTTTCAAAAATAAATTCCACCAATAACTATTTTTAAATACAAATAACTAGGTTTGTCTGCTTCAAACCACTATTAATTTACCACTTGGCTTGTTTGGGATCACTTAAAAGCTAACATTTTTTACAAAAAAAAATATATACATATGATCAACTTTTAAGTCATATTGTTTGTTTTCAAAAAAGTCAATTAATTTTTTTCTATCTTTTTTAAGATAAAAAGCCTACACACTTTTCAAACACTAACTTTTTTAAACTAAAAATTATTATGATATTTTCAATTAATAAAGTCAATTCTCCTTACAAAAAAAACCAAGTCGTGCAATATCCCAAATACTACAACTTAAAAGCAAAAAACAAGAATATATATTAGACATTTTAATAAAAAAACAAAAAAAACAGACAAGCCATTATAAAAAAAAATTTATTTCAAATACTAAATTTTCTTTAAAAAAAAAAAATTAAACCTCTTCAAACCAAGCCCACTCTATAAATCTGATCTCGTATAGTTCGCTTCAGTTTTGGTGAGAGAAAGAGTTCAAGCACGGAGGGAGTTGATTTCAGTATTTCAAGATAAATTAATTTCAGTCTTTTTCAATGAAATGTTTTTGAATTTTTTCCTAAATAATAGTCCCTTTTTAAAAAGAAACTTTTTGTGTTTTTACTGACTTTTTTTCTGTGATTTTATTTTGTTTTTAGTAAATTTTTTTTAACATTAGTTCAAATAAATGTATTTTTTAGATTTCTTTTGTCAAAACAGAAAAATAAATTTTTCTATCAAAACCTAAAAAAAAATTTATATAAGACGGAAAAAAGTCAACTTAACAGATTTTTGATTTTTTTTTTTCTAGTTTTTCTCTTTGGTGATTTTTTTTCAAAATTAGCCATAACGTGTATATTTTTTTAGAATCTTCTCATCACAAGGAATCATGAAAATAAAAAATATAAACCAAAAAATAATTTTTTTTAAAAAAAATGAAAAAAAGCTTTAAAAAAACGAATATTGTTTCATGTGAGTGTGTTGATTACCAAAATTGGAAACATTTGATGCTTTTGAATTTTATTTGTTCTATTTGTCATAAAAAAATTCAACTTAGTGTGTTTGATTTTTCGGGCTCCATTTAGATTATTCGGGCAGTTGTGCTCGGGCCGCTAGTATATATTAATTAAAAATAATATTATCATTTTAATATAAAATAGAGAGATTTCAACAAAAAATTTATTTTTCTTACTTATTGAAGGATTAGTCCCATTCAAAACAATTTAATAGGTCAAGTGCCACTAATTTCCTAATACAAAATCTATCCATAATGACAAAATCTACAGTCATTTTCTCTCCCTTAATTAATTTCTTTCTCTCTCCCTTTCTTCATTTTCCCTCTTCTTGAATTCCAATTTTATTACCAACAAATAATGGTTTATTATTGTTCCTTAAAAAGAATATGAAAAAGAAATATCAATTAAATATAAATATATGTATTTATTTGTACTTTTTAAGGCAAAAACTTTAAAATTTTATAGCTTTTAATATATATACATATATATATTGTTTAAGATTAGTATTTTTAAAAACTATTCGTCGAGACTTATCAAATAAGAATTATATTAATTATAAAATTTTATAAAAGAGAAAATAAAGAAATAATTTAAAATTTATCAGCTTTGAAACGGAGAAATTTCTCAATTTTCAAATTTAACAAATAAGTAAATTTATTAAGGTCGAAACTAATAAATTTATCAATTTCGGACAAAAAACAATTTGTGAGAAAGATGTTTTTACCTTGTTTGTGCAGCTTATACACAAAATTCACTTCCCAAATATGGTATTAGCAAAAGCATAATATTAATGATGTAAATATCCATTTCAAAACTAAAAAAATATAAGAATCAAGACTTTCTCAATTTAAATCAAACAGAAAAAGTTATCAATTTTGAAATCGAGAAATTTTTAAATTTTTGGAACTGATAAATTTTTTAGTTTGTTAAATTTTGAAATCAAGAAATTTCTTTATTTTGAAACTAATAGATTTCTATTTCTTTTGTTTACAAAATTTTATAGTTAATATGAATTTTATTTGACAGATCTCGACGGATAAATCATGAAAATATTTATTTCATAAAAAATTAATATATCTATTGAAGTTTATAGATTTCTAAAAATTTTAACTCAAAAAATAAAAAAATAAAAATATTTGTACATAATTTATTTGTCTTTTTTTATATTCTTCTTATAAGCAATAGTAATGAATAATTATTTATTAGAGATAAAGTTGAAATTTAAGTAAAAAGAAAATAAAAAGAGAGATTAAAATTAATTAAATAATAAAAAATTAATTGTATAAAATTAATCAAATGATAAAACCAATAATGAGTGAATTACTACAATTCAACATGAAATCCTAAGAGGTTGCAATTGTAGGCTCCGCAGCATAGAGTCTTTCTCTAACTTCTCGACAGTTCACTTGAAAAATATTAATGAATTACATGAGTTTACAACCAATAAAAAGAAAGCATATAGAAAAAAAAAGAATAATAAATATAATGTTATAAAATCACAAAGATTTGTGCCCATCAAAGCTACTGATTTCTCTTCCAATTTCTTTTCTTATTTCTCTAAATTGTATCAATTAGTGGTTGTATAGAATCTTATAAATATTCTTTCCCTATATTAGATCTTTTGTACATTGGCTATTTATACCCATTGATTGAATGAAAAATAAACTAAGTTGTGTATTTGAATCCTAAGACACATATTCTTTGTAATTTACCTTCTTGTTGTTATGGCATCAGAGCCTCACCCATATTAATTCATATCATCTTTCTATCTCGCTATCGGCAAACTGTATCCTCATTTGTTCATTAAAACCATGACCACTAAATCACCTAAAACATCCTCCACCAAATTTGAATTATCCCTAGTCATTCATATTCAATCCAAAACCTCTAGTTTCAAACCATCTATCATTCTTACTGAATCCAACTATGATGTATGGTCTCAAATCTTGGAGATGCAGATTGCAGAACATGAAAAATTGAGTATACGGTGGGTCAAACACCTCAACCAAAGGAAACTGATGCTTCCTATGGGAAGTGGTTTGCAGAAAATTAAAGGGTCAAGAGATGGTTGTTTATAGCTATGTCATCAGAAATTATGAAGCGCTATTTCTGATTGCGCACAGCACGTAAAATATGGAATGCTCTTGCCAAAGATTTCTATGATGGATCGGATGAATCACAAATTTTTTCATTGAATCAACAAGCTTTTTCTACCAAGCAGATGAGTCGTCATCTTTCCACCTATTATGGTGATCTCATAGAAATCTTCCAAGAACTGGACCATCGTGATAAGATTGTAATGAAAGATCCCGATGATGTTGTCGCGTATTAAAAATTGGTTGAGCGATTGCGTGTGCATATCTTCTTGAATGAGCTCAATGCAGAGTTTGAACAACTCCGAGGTGAGATTCTCAGGAAGGATCCCGTATTGGATCTTAAAGAAACCTATGCTTATGTACGCCGAGATGTTATTCGTATAACAACTTTGAATGAAGAATCTGGTCATTCGGAATCCTCAGCCATGGTGGCTCACAGGTCTAGGCCACAACAACGGCGAAACAATTCGAAACAATGAGCATCTGACCCCTAAAATCGTAGTTCTGAACAAAATCAGACACAAAATCGTAGCTATGAAGTGGGGGCTGCACGGCCAGACCGTTTTTGTACTCATTGTAATTGAACCGGACATACTAAGGCAAGGTGCTATGAATTTATTGGGTATCCAAAATGGTGTGATCCTGCTAAAGCACCAAGCAAACAGCATTTAAAGCCTAGTCACCATGCCTCTGTCACTGTATTAGAACCTTCCAACAACACCCCTCAGGAGGCCTCATCTTTCATTGCTAAGACAGGTTACCTTGGTGAGGCTCTTCATACTTTTGCATCTATTAGTAATAGTACTTGGATAATTGATTCTGGAGCTATTGACCATATGATCTTTGACATTAAATGTGTTCATTCTATGAAACCATCTGAACAACTAATAGTATCCACAGCTAATGGTATTCCCTCTCCTGTTATTGGAAAAGGTTCAATTACTCTCACAAAAAATTTGAATTTAGATTTTGATTTGGTCATTCATTCCCTCAACTACAATCTGTTGTCTGTTGCTCAAATAACTTGTGCTTTGCAATGTATCGTGACTTTTTGGCATAACCTTTGTATTTTTAAAGACATTCAGACTCGGAGGACAATTGGTTATGGTACTAGACGGGAGAAGCTCTATCATCTTAATTTGACACCAGCAAGTTCAAATAAGTTGGCTTAAGTTTTCTCGGTTAAAGGATCAGGAAAGTCAAAGAATTCAAAATTTTGGTTATGGCATAGGTGCATAGGCCATGCTTCCTTTGGATATTTAGGGAAATTATTTTCAAAGTTGTTTTGCCATTTGACTGATTTAGATTTTCACTGTGATATTTGTGAGTTAGCTAAGCATCATCGTGTCTCATTTTCAATAAGAATGCATAAAAGTTCAGTTTCATTTATGGCTGTCCACTATGATGTATGGGGTCCAGCAAAGTTTTCTTTACGAAATGGTGCACGTTGGTTTGTTTCGTTTATTGATGATCATTCTCGCATGACTTGGGTGTGTTTGATGAAATCAAAAGCCGAAGTTAATTCTTTATTTTAGAAATTTCACAAGATGGTAGCCACTCAATATCAATCTCAAATACGGGTTCTTCGTAGTGATAATGGCACAGAATTTGTTAATCAAGACTTACATAAGTATCTGAATTTATATGGTATGGTTCATCAAACAACTTGCGCGTCCTCCCCTCAGCAAAATGGGGTTACAGAGCGCAAGAACCGTCATCTTCTTGAAGTAGTATGTGCTTCCTTATTTGGGGCTCCCATGCCCACTAGTTATTGGGGCGCAGCCCTCACCGTAGCAGCCTGTCTCATAAATCGTGTACCTTCTAATTCACAGCAATTTCAGACTCCTTTTAATGCGCTTCATCAAGCTATCAGTGCTCCTGTGGTGCCAAATTTGTCACCTAAAGTGTTTGGGTGTGTTGCTTTTGTGCATCTTCACAAATCCTTGAGATATAAGTTGGAACCCTGGGCTCTCCGATGTATATTTATTGGCTATGCGGTGCATCAGAAAGGCTATAGTTGTTTCATTCTCCTTCTCAAAAGACATATGTTACCCTTGACGTTACCTTTCACAAGGATAAAATGTATTACTCTATTCCCGAGTTGGCACTAGAAAGAGGGCATGATGGAGGTGAGTGGAAAACTTTGCTATATCCTTTGGACACTTTGAACCCTATAAATGGACGCTTGGATATCAGTGAAGAATGTCCAGATCAGGAGAATGAAAATAGTTCAGAAGATGAGAGCTCAGCTCAGGTGAATGGAAGTAGCTTAGAAGATGGGAGTAGTCAAGATCAGATGATAGAGCTTGAGTCAATATCTTCATCAGTACCTCAGCCACCACAAGTGGTAACTTTTCCCTGCTCCTCTGTTCCTTTTAACCAATTGGACTCTTCAGTCGACTCCATCACTGAGGTAAATTCTGAACCCAACTTAAAAGTGCTATCCTATCGAGTCACAAGAGGAATACGTAGAGTACATTATGAACCCACTCTTAGTTCCAAACCAAAGTATCCGATGAGTAACTTTGTGACTTTCCATAGACTGTCAAAGAAGTGTGAATCATTTGTGAATCAATTATCAGCTGTATCTATTCCTAATAGTGTGCAGGAGGCTTTGAGAGATCCTAAGTGGAAGGAAGCAATGAATGAAGAAATGAAGTCCCTCCAAAAATACTAAACATGGGAGGTTGGCAATTTACCTGAAGGAAAGAAACCTGTCGAATGCAGATGGGTTTTCACCATCAAGTGCAAAGCTGATGGAACCATCGAACGATACAAAGCCAAACTGGTTGCCAAAGGCTATACTCAAACTTACGAAATTGATTATGCAGAGACATTCGCACTAGTAGCCAAAATTAATACTGTTCATATTCTGCTATCTTTAGTTATGAATCTTGATTGACCATTGCACCAATTTGATGTAAAAAAATACTTTTTTTACATGAAAATCTTCAAGAAGAAGTATACATGGAGTTGCCTTCTGGATGTAGTTTACAAATTGAAGGAAGTAAACAGGTTTGCAAATTGACGAAATCCTTGTATGGCTTGAAGCAATCCCCTAAAGCTTGGTTTAGAAGATTCACAAGTTCTATGAAAGCATTTGAATACAAGCAAAGTAACTCTGATCATACACTTTTCTTGGAGCATAATCAAGGGAAGATCACTGCACTCACAGTGTACGTTGATGATATGATAGTGACGAAAAATGATCCAGAAGAGAAGAAGGCATTGCAGGACTATCTTGCCTGTGAATTTGAGATAAAGGACCTTGGTTCATTAAAGTACTTCCTAGGAATTGAAGTATTAAGATTCAAGAAAGGTATTTTTTTGTCTCAACGGAAATATGCCTTAAACCTGTTACATGAAACTGGTATGTTAGCCTGCAGTCCAATGAGCACTCCTATAGAAGAAAATTTGAAGCTAGGTATGTATCCAAATCAAGTTCCTGCTGACAAGGAACGTTATCAGAGGCTAGTGGGGAGATTAATGTATCTTGCACATACTAGGCCTGATTTGGCTTATGCATTAAGTGTTGTTAGTCAATTCATGCACTCTCTAAACGAGAAACATATGAATGCCGTCACTCGCATTCTGCACTATCTGAAGTCGTCTTCTGGAAAGGGAATTATGTTTACAAAATGCAATAACTTGGATATTGAAGATTATACAGATGTTGATTGGGCTGGGTCAATTGATGATAGACGTTCTACCTTAGGATATTTCACGTTTGTGGGTAGGAATCTAGTCACTTGGCGAAGTAAGAAACGAGAGGTTGTAGCTAGATCCAGTGTCGAGGCCGAATACAGGGGAATGGCTAAAGGAGTATGCGGATTACTGTGGATCAGAAATCTAATGCATGAGCTATATATTGAACAGACTAGTCCTATGAGATTATACTGTGATAACAAGGCAGCATGTGACATTACCCATAATCAAGTTTAACACGATCGAACTAAATATGTTGAAGAGGATAGGCACTTTATCAAGAAAAAACTTAAAGCAAAGCTGATTGGAGTATCACATGTTTGTTCTCAAGACCGGCTTGCTAATATACTCACCAAGGTAGTATCAATTCAAGCATTCAATAGTTGTCTCAACAAGTTGGGCATGAGTGACATTTATGCACCAACTTGAGGGAGAGTATTACAAAATCACAAAGATTTGTGGCCATTAAGGCTCCTGATTTCTCTTCCAATTTCTTTTCTTATTTCTCTCCATTGTATCAATTAGTTGTTGTATAAAATCCTGTAAATAATTTTTTCCTATATTAGATCTTTTGTACATTGGCTATTTATGTCCATTGATTGAATAAAAAATAAACTAAGTTGTGTACTTGAATCTTAAAACATATATTTTCTATAATTTACCTTCTTAGTGTCATACAACATACAAGCAACAAAAATAAATAAGGTATTCGAAGTGAACAAATATAAAGTATATGTCAATGAGGCAAACTCAAGAACAAGATGGTGCCAGTATTTTATTTATGAAGTCGGTATGAATAATAATCAAGGGACAATAAGCTCACAAGCTATCATAAGAATTTGAACAAAAATATTATCCTGAATCAATACATCATCCCGGGAGTTATAACCATAATATTAATAAGTGATATATCATATATTTCAGGGCCATTTTTGTTTGTTAGATCCAATATTAAGTCACAACGGGATAGCACTTGAATCTTTTTTCTAAGCCAATCTGGGTTAGGGTCACCCAATGTATCATAACTTTTCCTTAAAACCGTTAAAAACTAGAGTCATCCTATACCCTTTTCCCTAAGTGCCAAAGTTACCTTTACAAAGGAGTAAATTACTTAGACTTTTTAACGTAATCTGAATATAGTCATAATCGACAGTCAACTAGGGTCGTTTGCACCTGTACTATTCTCTAGGTTGTTATAGAAATCTTAATAGAATCATGTTCTCAATATATAGATGAAAAAAATAACAACAATAATATTTTAAAAGGTACAATAACATTTTGTATGTCGAAAGGTATGATAACAGGCAACAAAAGTATCAAGAAAATGATCTTAAATAAATATATAAGAGGACAAAAAGAATAAAAGTAACAAATAGAGAATGAACAATCTTGATAAAGTATAAATCTCAAAATGAAAAAAATATATTCTCGAATAAAGATAGAAATTAAGGTATAACTGAACCATATAAGAATAATAAAAATGGATATTTTTTAAAAATAAGTAAATAAATAAGAAATAAATGGAGTCTAAATGAAAGAAAAAAATATAGTAAACCGCTTACCTAAAATTTGAAAAGTATAATTCAAAAAGCACATTGATATAATAGTTATTATCTAATAGCTTTAGAATTGGCTCAAATGGTCCCTTTCTAATGATAATATTTAATTAATTAAATAATCATGCCATTATTGTTAGATAGGTATTTTTAACTATTAGGAATATCATATTCAAATTTCAAAACAATCGGATATTATTTCATCGTTGAACTTCACACGTCTCAGAATTTTTATATTTTGAATTTTCTTTTTTGAGTATATAATTTGGTCAAAATAACATCAAAATAAATTCTACACGTTGAAAAACCTTGGAATAAGTTATTTTTGATGTCAAAAACTTATTTAATTAGTTCAAACACATTCGAGTGTGCCAAGAATTCATGAACGCAGCTACACAGAATTATTACCTACTCTCATTGAGACGAGTCAAAAAAATAAAATATTTTGATCAAAATATAAAAAAATTTAGAAAAAACAAAAATAAGCAAAAAATAAACAAAAATGTCAAATCAGTGAATTTAAAAGTAAAATAAACAAATAAATAAATAAATAAAATATGCCAAACAGAGTCATTTTCAAAATCTAAAATTCAAACTCTCTCGTCTCTTTCACTCCCTCCTTATCTTCTATTTCCTTTCTCTCTTTTTTTTCCTCTCTTTAACTAGTCTTCGTTTTTCTTAATATCTTCCATAAATCTGATTTTTCTCTTTATATTTTATTAAATTCCTAACTTCATCTCTATCTCCCTCATTGTTTTTTTTCTTTTTTGTTTCTAATTTCTTCTTCCCTCTTTCGTTCTTTCTCTCTTATCTTCAACGTATATATAATTATACAAAAAAACGGCCAACCCTCTAAAATTAATATAAAAACGGTCAACCCCTTAAAATTAATAAATTTGCCTCACACGAAACATGCAGCTGATCTAATTAATATATTATCAATATTTTCACAATTTGTGTCATATTTAATCTTAGTTTTACAACAATAATAAAAAATTATATATATATATATACCAATTAACATATTAACATTATCTTGTGCATTATATATATCAATGAGCATTATCGTGTGCATTTAATGCACAACTACTTCTTTACATTTATAATTAGATAAATATATGTAATATATATTAGAAATGTAATTTAGTACAACAAAATTATTGTTACTCATGTTTCTAAAAATACAAGTGAGTGCAAAATATTTTAGGAGTGTTTGGTGAAACTTTAATTACTAGCTTTTAGTTATAAATTGTAATTTTTTCTAAGCACTCACAACTTCTATTATAATTTTTAATTAATTTTTTTTAATTACAAACTACAATTTATAATTTTTATCAAACACTCACAATTTTTTCTATAAATTATAATTTATAAGCTAATAACAGTAACATTCATAAACACCCCCTAAATAAAATACTTAAATTCAAAAGTATAAATACATAATAACTAACTTTATATGTATATATTTACTTATGGATCATGATGTCGCAATACATCTTTAATTTTTTTTCACATTTTTTTTCTTCAAACTCTACTCTCAACAATCTCTTTAATACACACACTATCTCTCTCTCTCTCTCTCTCTCTCTCTCTCTCTCTCTCCTGGATTTTTCGATCTCCCATTCTCTCTTTTTTTTTTTTTTACATTGCATTTGAAGTGCAGGAGATTATTATTATTATTTATTTTTTATGATTCTTCTTCCTTTTAATATTTAATTTATTTATTTATAAAATTACGCAAATTCACCTAAATTTTTTATCATATATAATTCTATATTTGTTTTATATTGAAGATATTCTAGAAATTCTAATTATTAATTTTTTTATATATAATTGAAATATTACACTGTCAACTTTTTTAGGGCATGCTTGATCAAAGAGATAGACTATGGATTGGATTCATAACAAGAGGGATGGATTAGGGAACACTGACTTAAGGGGGGATTGAGGAAGATTAAGGGAATGCGTTTCAGCTAATCCCACGTGTGGAATAAAAATCTCTTTGCCGATTTTACCCTCCTATAATAAGAGAAATTCAAAGAGAAATTCTATTTTTACCATACTCATTCTCTAACCCTACCCGCAATGTCTCTCCCTCTCCCTCTCCCTCTCCCTCTTCGTCTGTCTAATATTCGTCGATTTTTATTTCTTTCCTACGATGATCGCTGATGCATTCTTCACAAATATCGTAATCAAGTTTTGATTCGAAGCCTTTTGCCAATTTTACCTTGACAAATATCTCTTGGTGGTGTTGTTGCTCTAGTTTTTTCGTATCTTGTTAGGTTCTTATTTTCATAGTTGCATAAGCTATTTCAGATGACCAATACTGTTGTTGCTCTTGATTTGGATTTCTTAGTTTATGTTTTTCAGCCACATTGTAATTGTTTTTGGATGTGCAATTGTGGTGCTCTGTCAATTTTGTTCCATGTAATTTGGAGGAGGTTGGTGGCGGAGAAGAGGAGGCACCGGAGTAGGGTTGGGGCTGCTGTATCTGATGTTGCTGCTGTAGTTTTTGTACCATAATGCTGTTGTATTTTTTGATGTTGTTGTATTGCAGCCTACAGAATTTTTTGTTTTGTTTGTTATTACTGCTGAAGAATTGTGGCTGCTGTGTTTATGAAGAATTGTGGCTAATGTGTTTATTATTTCTCTGTTTGGATGTTTCTTAGAAGCATATTGTTGGGAATTTCTGCAGCCTTCATCGTTTATGTTTGTTACCGAAAAATACAGATGGCCAAATGCTGCCGTGTTTATTGAGTTTATTGTTATTCGGTGATGCTGTTGTATTTTTCATGGTGTATTTTGCTGTCAAATGTTTTGAGTCTTAAAATGACAAAATAAAAAAAGTTCAATTTCAAAGAGATGATCATGTCCAAACAGTCCAAGGTTTTAAGGTCAAGCTTGTGATCTGAATCACTCGGCTCTCTTCTTTCAAGTACCTAAATTTGATCTTAATTTCCCCCCATTTTCTGACTCCATTCAGAGCCATTTCATCGAATTTTTCGTGTGTTTCTGAGTTTTTTTTTCTTCTTCTTTCTTTCCTGGAAACCTTGGACTGTTTTGGAAATCTCGCTGTTGTTGTGATGCGAAAGAAGTGGTGACGAAGGGGGATTTGATGTTCTCTTAGAGATCCTCTGAAATGGGTTTGGGTTATTTCTTCTGATTTTTGAATTTGTTTTTGGCTTGTGTGAGGGGCTTGGGGGTGGGGGTTGGTAGACTTTTGATGATATCTGTGTCTGATTATAGGGCTTGATATTGTATCTGAGAGATTTTCTGAAGTGGGTTTTGGTTATTTCTTCTGATTTTGAAGGGCTTTGATGGACTGTTTTTTAAACTAGGAAATTTTGTGAGGGGATGTGGAGGAGGGAGGAGGGGGAATTTGGAGAATTTTGATGATATTTGGGTCTGATTTTTAAATTTATTATGTAAAATAGTGCTATTTAAAAATAATTTTAATATAAAAATAAAAAAACAAAAATAAGTAAACCAAAAATTTACACTACAAAAAAAAAAAAAACTAAACAGGTCCTTAATTGTAAAGTAAATTATTGAAATCTTATATGGGTTATATTGAAAATTCATAATTTTAATCAAATTACACATTATTAATTCTATTCAAATTAAACACAAGTTTTTATACTTCATCATTTAATCATATCCAAATCAAACACAAAAAAATTAATCCCACTTCATTCATAATTCCATCTCATTAACAATTCTACTTCACTTCATTCTTAATTCTACTTCTTTGTTAATCTCACCCAACCTACACCGGTTATTAAACGAGCCCATAACCTAGTCTATACAAGGTTTTGTTTCGATTTTAATCGGGTCTATTTGTTAGTGGATGATAGAATTGATTCTTTAAGAATTAGCCGATCAAGCTGCGCATAAGCTGACTCAGATTTATGAGATATCAAAAAATAATTAAAAAAATTATTCAAGAAAATCTAATAAGCTATATGCATGCAATAGGGGGTTTTTATAAAAAAAAAAAGCAGATAAAGTGAAAAACTAAAGGGCCATTTTTAAGCTTTTCAGTTGAAGTAACAAAAACTGTAATAATCAACTTTTCTCTTTGGAGACAAGAAGATAAAATTGATTATTTGCAACTGTTGGGTTGTGTCTTGTATTTTATCGAATTCGTATTTTATTATATTTTTATGTTTATATGTAATTGAGTTGGGGTGATATACAATTCTTTATGTGTAGGATTTATAATAATATGGATTGACTAGAATTCTTTTGAGTTTCTACGTGTGTGCCTATAAATAGGATACTAATGGAGTCATATGTATAAGGTTGTGAGATAGAAAATTATAAGACTAGCTAGTAGAGAGAAGGGAGACGAATTTTGTACTCTTTCACATATGATATAGTGAAATATTTTTTTTCTTGCTCGTGGACGTAAGCCGGCGTGGGCCGAATCACGTAAATCCTCAGTGTTTATTATTTTTTGCTTTTAGTGCGTAGATTGCTTTCGTTCGTGTTTGAGAATTAATGTTCAAATCTTAACAAGTGGTATCAGAGTCAACAGTTGAAGATTCGAAACAGTGACGGATAATCGAAATAAGGTATGATTTTTGATTTCGTATCGTATAAATAAAAAATTATTTAATTTGTATACAAAAAAAAGGCGCTGTAAGAACCGTTCTGTTGGGGTTAATTTTTTTTTGCACCATGAGAAATTGTTTGCACGTAAATTGCGACGACATTTTTATCAAGCAAAGAGTTTTTTTATAAAAAAAGGCAACAGTTTCAATCAAGGATTGTTTTTGCACGGAAATCCCAATAGTGGTATCAACCGTGATTTCCAATCTTCCAGCAAGGGATTTGGTCTTCAAAAGATTTGATTCAAAAGGGCAATAATCCAGTGTGGTAGTGGTATTAGCTAAATCGATGGTTCATATTTATTTTATTATATTAGTTCGTATATATAATAAAATAATTTAAATGGGAGGTGTCTCCTAAGGTTTTTTAGCATTGCGAATTCATCGGTACAATTAGATTTTTTAATTTCTGCATCTTTTATTTAAATTGGACAGATCAACGTAGATTGGAATTGATCGAGCGGCATAGATTGGGATTAATCGGGTGTGATCGGGTACAATCAGGAGCTATCGTGTGCAATCAGAATTGATTTGGGCTGCGTGGGATAAAAATTACACATATCTGCTATTACGATTTGTTCAGATTATGGGAATTGTCAGACACAAATCTATTGGCGTTGAAAAGTTCGAATTTCGTGATTGAACCTTTTAACGGCCACAATGACTTCACCTTATGGCAGCAAAAGGTGAAGAATATTTTGGCACGCGAAGGACTGATCAAGGCTCTCAGGAAGAAGTCAGAAAAATAAAAAACGATGAAAGATGTGGAGTGGAAAGAGATGCGGGATTTGGCGAACAACACGATTTAGTTCTATCTCGGTAACAATACTCTTCGGGAAGTCATCAACGAAAGCGACTCGACAGAACTTTGGGTTAAGTTGGAGAGCTGGTACAAGTCCAAGACATTGACGAATCGATTGTCTTTGAAGAAACAGTTATATGCACTTCAGATGATAAAGGAATCGAACTTTATGGAATACTTAGACGAGTTCAACAAGATACTGATGGAATTGGATTTTATTGGCGCAAAGATCGAAGATGAGGATAAAGTAATTCTCCTGTTGGTTTTATTGCCTTCATCATACGAGTATCTGAGAACTACACTGATGTTTGGGAAGATACCCTTGGGTTAGATGAGGTTGTTGCTGCTCTCATATCTCATGAAATGTTGAAAAAGAGAGAGAGAGTGACAGATCACAAGGAGAGGGCATCATGTTTGCATCAGGCAGTGGGGAAGTCAGAGGTCGGGCGACAGTAAAGCAAGATGGGTCCAAGAAGAAAGGTCGTTCCAAGTCGAGAGGTTACAAAAGAAAGTGCTACTATTATGATAAGGAAGGTCATCTGAAGAGGAATTGTCTGAAGTACAAGGCAGACAAGGAAAAAGAACAATCATCAGAGACAGCAGTTACAGAGGGCTCCGATTATGAAGAATCAGAGGTGCTCACAGTTACTTCAGGTATGGACAAATCAGAATGGATATTAGATTCTGGATGTTCGTTCCATATGTGTGCAGTCAGAGAGTACTTTGATACGTATCAGTCATATGATCGGGGTACTGTTATGCCTCAAACTCCGGGTCACGTGAAAAGCTTATAAATAACCAATAAACTGCCCAAACCCAAACGGGATGAAAACCATTAAGCCAAACGAAGCTAAAATCTTTGTAAAACGTACTACCGAGGGTTTGTTTAATTTAAAAGAGTAGCCCAAAAAACTATGAGTATGGCCCCACAAACCAAACCTTTAAAACTAAATATCTGTTTTGAGTAACTAAAATTCTTTTAAAAGGATGCGAAAGCCGTTCTAAAATTCCCCTCGACGCACAAGAGTTTGAGTGTAGCATAAAACCATTTGAAAACCCTTTCTTTTCGTAAATCGTTGGACCAAGCAACGAAAAGCGTAGTAAGAAATTACAAAAAATAACAACCAACCCATGGTTCTCTCGAAAGCAATAATGCATGCATGCATCCATAAGAATTTCATATTCTTTACAACATGTTACATCAAAACCTGAAACATATACAAAAGGTATAAACTACCTATCCTGACAAAACTCAAGTCTTGTCATCAACCACCTCTAGGCATCTCAAGGTCAACCTACAAGACCACGTTCGCCTGAAAAAGGTTTTTAACACAAATTTCCACCACGTGAGCCGAAATTCAATAGAAATAGACTATAAAGCCGTAAATCAGGATATGTAATCGTATAGCATATAATTTGACTCAACCACCAGAGCCTCGAAAAAGGTTTTACTTCATAAAATTCCAAGTTTTTCCATCGGACTACACAAGTCTTCCAAAACGGGTTTCCATCCTCAAAATCGAGCATTTCAACAATGCAACAACGTTTCATAGTTAAAGAAAAATAATAACCAAAATATTATCCCCTCGGATCACACAACCGAGAAAACACACGCACACGCACGCATACACAACTGTATTCATATGCATGTCGTATACTTTCACGGTCTTTCGCCGTAAAATAATACTAACCTAATCAACTTGTTTTTTACGGTCTTTCATCGCAGGACAAACACTTGCCCCTGTTTCACCGCAGAACACTTACATACCCTAATTATGCAATTATTCGCGGTATTTCACCGCAGAACACTTGCATACCTTAATTATGCAATTATTCGCGGTCTTTCACCATAGGACATTTACATGCCCCAATTATGCAATTTTCGTATGTTTAACATATAGAAGTATGCACACGGCCAAGTACTAAATATCATCATTCATATCCTCATACATATCCTCATATCGATTTCATAACAATAAAAATGATAACACATCTCAATGAAACATTTAAAAATCAACCCGTAGCTCGACTATGAAAATATTTCTCCAAATTATACATTAAACATGTATAAAGATCCATCCATCAAGTATGGAGATCAAACAAAATATTTTCAAAATATATTTTTTTGTTTCTATCAAACCATTTCAAATTTGAGACTATCCCAATGGTTAACTCCAAATTTCCTAAACATAGTTTTCAAGATTTTCACAAATCCTCCGTTCTCAAACCACTTTTTCGAAAATCACGAAAATGCACAAGTCCATATCATGTAACAAACTATTAAAAGTAAAAAATATGCTTTTTATCCGAATGACATGATTTTAAACATAAAACATGATATTTAAAACATTTTCTACCGGTAAAAATATATATAACTGTATGTAGTACCCTTTAAAGATATCATAGTCTAGGATCCTATCTCCTTGAGCCAATAGCTCGACGTCTCAAAAATGAAATTTCGACGAAACGAGATTCTGTCTTGATAAATGCAAACCTCCTGACACCAAAACCAAGGATTCGTTGTCCGATTGCTCAAAATCGAGCCCCGGGTTCATCAAAATCTAGAGAAAAGACAGAGAAAAAATCAAATCTGAATATAAATATCTCAAAATATCTCAAAGGGCCAGATATTCATAGCCCACGCCAAACTACAGAAGGTCAGTTGACTGACCCTCATTACCCAATCGACTAAAAAGGCTATGAAATTCCAAAAATTTTCCACCAACACAGGTCAGTCGACTAACCACCAACCCTCAGTCGACTGAACCACACCCGAGAGAATCCAGTCGACTGAATTCGTCCCTTCAGTCGACTGGAATACTACTGCCAACTGAAAAATAAGCTCCAGAAATCCATGTACTGACCCAAACATGCACCGAAAACTCCACCAAGGTCAAGAGTTAACTATACTCCTTTAACACTGAATATTTAAAAAAAAAAGAAACAGGTCGGGGTCTCACAGGTACTGTAGGATGACAAACAATGCAGTGAGCAGAGTTGTCGGTAAAGGGGCAGTGCGATTTTACAAACTTGATGAGACCGTTTTGATCTTGATTGGGGTTAGACATGTGCCAATTCTAAGGAATGTTTGATTTCCCTAGGGATGCTGGATTCGAGAGGTTGCGAGTTCTTATCTGGAGATGGAGTTTTTTGGGTTTTAAAGGAAAACATGGATGTACTGCAGAGACAGATGATTGACAACCTATACAGGCTCGTAATGATTGTTATGACAGGTGGAGCTACTGCCAGACTTTTGATGAGTAGTATATGTAAACTACATACACGAAAAAGTGTAAGAGTGATCAGGGTAAACAGCAGTTGCGAAAAAGCACATGGAATAGGTGCAGGGATACACGGAAGTGACGAGGTAGTACAAGTGCGTAGGTGAGAAAATCAGATGGTGTGCAGGATGCCGGCAAAATGCAAGAGCAACAGTTGTTAGATCTTCACAGGAAAGCTCTGGGAAACAAAACTAAAACGAAAGACGTGATGGACAGGTGTACACCTTGACAGAAGCAAGTCTCATTTGCTTTTGATTTGGTTAGTGACGGTGATCTCTCCGGTTGTGCGCACAAAGGGGGAGAGATGGGGCCACGTTCTTCTACAAAGTAGTGATTTTTGTAGGACACCTAGGTTGGAGTGCGGGCACCTCGGTATAGAGGTATGGGCCATGCTATTTGGGTGTGGCAGATCGACGACGACGATAGAATCAACATCAACGCTGGTTATCCTCAAGGCTGGTTTGAAGAATTCAAGTTAAGGTGGAGATTGTTGGACTGTGTTTTGTATTCTACCAGACCCGTATTTTATTATATTTTTTTGTCTATATGTAATTGAGTTGGAGTGGCATTAGGAGTCCACTAGAATTATTTATGTATAGGATTTATCGTAATATGGGCAGACTAGAATTTTTTTGAGTTTTCATGTGTGTGCCTATAAATAGGACACTAATGGAATTATAGGTATAAGGCCGTGAGATAGAAAATTATGAGGCTAACTGGTAGAGAGAAGAGAGACGACTTTTATACTCTTTCACATACAACATAGTAAAATATTTTCTCTTTCGCTCATGGACGTAGGCCGGTGTGAATCAAACCATGTAAATTCTCGGTATTTATTATTTTTTACTTTTTGTGCGTGGATTGCTTCTGTTCGCGTTCGAGGATTGATGTTCAAATCCCAACAGCAACTCCGAGTTAAAAAGTCACATTTTGTCTATATAGCAGCAGGTTAAAGTTATCTTTAAATTAATCAATTTTTTTTCTTATAGAACTTGTTTACTAAGCATTCAGTACAAGGGACATGCGACACCTATTCCCAAACTATGAACTCTTTTACCTCACTTCCTCAGTGTCTAACCATCCATCGATCATCCTTAAGGTATGTGAGAGGCACCAAATACATCCAAGGAGAACTAGGTTTAATTTTGAAGCGATGTGGACCGTTGAACAAGAGAGCAGAAACATAGTACAACAAGCCTAGAACAGATCATCTGTTGGCGACCTAGTTATCGACTTTTGTAACCAGATCAAAAGAACTTCAAAGGCTCTTATAGTTGGGGAATGACACTTTTGGCTCCATGTCACGACAGATCAAATAGAAGCAAGCAGAGTTAAACACCCTTCATGAGAGCCCCCAAAAGCCAAGTATGATACATAATGTACAAGCTTTAGAAAGGAACATATATGACCTTCTTGAGAAGAAAGAAATCTATTGGCGGCAAAGATCTAGGGCGGTCTGGCTCGCTCAGGGCAACAGAAACACAAAGTTCTTCCACTCAAAAGCAAGCCAAATGAGGAAGAGAAATCTCATTACTGGGGTAAAAAAATCTTTAGGTGATTGGATCTTAGACCCTGCTTCCATGAAGCAGATCTTCATAGACTAGTTTCTTTAGATTTTCTCCCCTGAAAAAGAATTGAATACAGAACCGGTGATATCTCATATCAGCCGATACATTTCACATGATATAAACTCAGCTCTTGATCAACCTTTCATGGAGGCAAAAATTCAACCAGCCCTTGGGCAGATGCATCCACAGAAAGCACCGAATCAGATGGAACGCCAGCACTGTTTTACCAGCACTATTGGAACATTGTGGGTAAAGATGTTCTCTCCTTGTGTTTAAACTTTCTAAATAATGGAGTATCTCTCGATTTGATCAATACTACTTATATTGCCATGTTTCCAAAAGTGCAAGATTCTTGATGGTTTCTGATTATAGGCCGATCAGCCTATATAATGTGATTTACAAGGTGATCGCAAAAGTCCTTGCAAACCGTCTAAAAATCATTCTCCCAAATATAATCGACCCAACATAGAGTGCTTTTCTTCCTGGTAGACTCATCACAGATAACGTCATGGTAGCCTTTGAAACCCTACATTCTATGAAGAAGCAACAAGGGTCGAAGGAAAATCTGGCTCTTAAGCTGGACATAAGTAAGGCTTATGACAGGGTCGAACGGATCTTCCTTGAACATACAATGGAAAAGATGGGCTTCAGCTCTTCCTAGATCAGCAAGATTATGACTTATCTCAGTTCAGTATCCTTCTCTGTGCTCATCAATAGAGAACTAGTGGAGTACATTAAGCCAACTCGAGGCCTCCGGTAAGGGAACCCTTTATCCTCTTATCTCTTCCTCCTCTGAACAGAAGGGTTGTGTAGTCTTCTGACCTGGGCATAGAATGATGGACGTTTGCATGGTATTAAGGTAGCCCATCATAGGTCTACAATATCTCATCTCTTCTTGGAGGATGACAGTTTACTTTTTTCTATAGCAACAATTGATGAGGCCCAGCAACTCAAGACTATTCTGTCTTCCTATGAATAAGCCTCAGGCCAACATTTCAACTATGATAAATCCTCAATCGTGTTAGTCCCAATATGCTAGAAGACACCAAAACGAGAATCATTCAAGTGCTAAACATCTCAAGTGTTCAATATCATGAGACGTATCTGGGGCTTCCAACTCTAATAGGTAGAGAAAGAAAGATGGTGTTCCGAGAACATGTGTGGAAAAAGCTTCAAGGATGGAAGAAAAAGCTCCTCTCAAAGGCGGGAAAAGAAGTGTTGATCAAGGCAGTGGCACAAGCCATTCCTACCTACACAATGGGTTGCTTCAAACTTCTAAAGTCGTTGATAAGAGAACTCAATACGCAGGTAAGTCACTTCTGGCGAGGCTTCGATGTTGAAAAGCACAAGATCCATTTGGTGGATTGGGACAAAATGCGCAAATCAAAGAGAGATGGTGGTTTGGACTTTAGAGCCATTGAGGCGTTCAACTTGACTATGCTAGCAAAACAGAGATGACGGGTTCTTCACTTTCCTTCCTAGTTAATGGGACAAGTCTATAGAGCCAAATACTTTTCCCACAAATCGTTCTTAGAAGCGCAACTAGGCTCTCAGCCATCCTTTGTATAGAGAAGCCTACTTCAAGAGAGAAGCATTCTTGAGAGATGCACAATCTGGCATATTGCTAAGGGGACTAATATCAAAGTCTACATAGACAGGTAGATCCCTAGGCTGAAAACGTTGAAGATAGTTTTACCTCCTAGCTTGGGAATGGAAACTACTATTAGCGAACTAATGGACAGTAATTTGAGATGAGATGAATCAAAGATTAGGGGAAATTTCCTACTCGAAGATGCTGAGATGATTTTAGCCTTTCCATTAAGCTATAGATTAGGGGGAAGACATGCAAATCTGGTTTCATTTAAAAGATGAGGTTTACTTAGTAAAGATAGGCTACTGGGTGGCAAAGAAAATGGAAGAAGAAGAGGACCAATCGATAGCCAAGGCGGGGACGAGTCGGATCTCAGAAGCTAGTTGGTGGACAAAAACATGGAACCTCCAAATTCCATAAAAAATCAAAATTTTCATTTGGCGAACATGCTCCCGAGCCTTACCAATAGCGACGAGACTGGCAAGCAAGAATATACCAATTCACATAGCATGTAGATGTTGTGGAGATATTGATGAAACAATTGAACATGTGCTGATGAGGTGTGCAAAGGCCAAAGGGAATTAGAATGAGGCGAATTTGTACCACCTGCTAAATCTTCGAATAGGTGAGTTTCATGACTGGGTATGAGAAATAATCGTCACACAAAGCAAAGAGGTAAGCGGCTGGTTTGGAGTTGTCGCTTGGGTAATCAAGAATGAAAGAAACTCTATTGTCTTCTCACGCAAAGTTGCACAAGCAAATAATTGATTACAAGAGCAAAAGATATGCTATCTCAATACATTGTCGTAGATGCCAAAGATTCCAACAATAAGAAGGCCTCACCAAGTAAGATCACTAAAAACTAGATCCCACCGGGTTAATGCTCTTATAAAATAAATGTGGGTGGCACGTACGACACAAATAAGAGGGAAGCAGGCCTAGGTGCTATAATTAGAGATTGGAAGGGTGATTTTGTGACTGGTTTATCATAAAGATTACGAGGGTAGAGTTCACTAGAGATCACTGAAGTCCTTGCTATCCTCTATGGAATGAGACTTGCAAATGATTTCTCCATATTCAACTACAAGGTGGAGAGCGATACCTTTAATATTGTCAATACAATAAACAAGCCCATGGAAATTTGTTTGGCTATGGGTCATATAATAAGGGATTGCAAAGACCTTCTTGCAAGTTTTTCCCATAGGACATGCGTTTATACTAGAAGAGGGAGAAATAAAATTACTCATAAATTTGCAAAATATGCTTTAAGTTTGGAAGATAGGAAGGTATGGAAAGACAATTGGCCTAAATGGGCTTTCCCATTGCTATGTAAAGATGCAACAACATTTACAAATTATCAATAAAAATTCTCTTTATTTTCAAAAAATTGTTGTGTTGTCAAACGAGCACAGACTCGAGCACTGATTGACAATATTGACTTTTTGGTTTTTTTGGCTAAAACACCAAAAAATTAAGGTTGCTCGTTTGGTAAAAAAATAAAAAATAAAAAAGTTAAAAAGTTAAAAAATCAAATCAAAACACAAACGCCCACCACTTTTAAAATACAATAATACCCCAAATTTATAACTTATTTACTATCACTACCAACTATATATAATTGTTAATATTAAATATATTAAAAGGTAAAATTATCTATTTTGAATAAAAAATAAAAAAATAAAAAAATAAACTTTTTACACAAACAACTAACTTAAAAAATTTTAGCTTAAAAATTAAATTACCAAATAATTTACTTTAAATATAATTTAAACTTTTAGCTAAAAATATAAAAAATAATTTTTTTTAAAATAAATTAATTTTTAAATTAATTACCAATCAAGACGTGATTGTTAAAATTTTTACTATCATCTCTCAAGAAAAAAAAAAAGGTAGCGTATTAATAATATAATAAGTTTTCATGTGCACGTAATAAATCCCACTATGATGAAGTGATAGTTTTTAAATTGTCTTGTATGGTAGTGACCTATCTATAATAATAGCAGAACATTATAAGAATTCACTTTTTAAATAATTTTGAAAATTTTAAAAGTGACAAATGCATGTGTGACAATTAATTAGTTCTTGTCCATAAATTTTTATTTTTCAAAATTGGCATTATGCTACTTCTTAATTATTTTTTAAATGGGTTTAATGATAAGTAACTACTATAAAATTTCAAATTGAAAATAATACTAATATATTTCATAATTAATTTCCCAATAAAAAAACATTTCTATCCCAGTCTAAATATATATATATATAATCTACACTTTTATGCTATATATCATTACATTATTTTATAAGTTTGCGGACCTCCTTCTAATTTTTTAAAAATTTTTAAAAAATTATAAAATAAATAAATGCATATGTCAAATACACATTGGTTCTTCTTCATAATTTTTTTTTATTGAGTTTGAATTATATGAATTAATTAAACTCTTTCAAAAATTTGATATCTCTCCGGGAAAGGATATTGGGTATTAAAAATAAAAAAATCCACAAAGGCCTTGTTTGGAAACTAGCTTTAAGTTGGATTTTTTTTTTGCTTTAAGTCATTTTAAGCTAAAAGGGTAAAAAGTTCGTTTGGTAGGGGTATGGGTTGGCTTTTAAATCAAAGGTTTAAAGTGATTTTAAACTAAAAAGTAAAATTTTTTGCTTAAAATTATTATAATTTTTTAAAATTTATTTTTAAATAATTTTATATTCAATATGAATCTTGTTTGACAGATTCTGACGAGTAGATTTTGAAAATATAATTTTTATAAAAAATAAATATGTATAATAAAAGTTATAATATTTTTTAAAAATATAAAAAAATTATATAAAAAATAAAAAGGCTAAAAGTATTTGAGTCGAAAACTAGGCTTTTTGGTTTTTTTGAACATTTAAGCAAAAAGGTAAAAAGTTGATTTTAAGCCACTTAAAGCCGGTTACCAAATGGGGCCTAAGTTATACTATATGAATTTAGACATGTTAGTCATGGCTTTATAAATAATGATAAGAGTTTTCTTTAACTGGATACTAATTTAATTTAAGAGCTTTTATAAAAGTTATAACTTGAAATTTGTCAAATAATTGTAGTATATGTTGTCAAGCTTATCAAGAAATATAGATTTATGTTAAATTTTCCGAAAGAAAATTCTTAGAGTTATTGCAATTTTTTGTTACAGTTTTAATAATAATTTTTATTTCACAAAAGATATAAAAATTATTTATCGTTCAATAAATTCTCAAAAGAAAGATATTCCAAATAATATGGTCATATGTATATTAATTGATTTTATTAAATTATTAAAATAAATTTGTAAGCTTTTAATTTCTAGTATGTTCAGAAATGTACTAAAAATTCAAATGGAATAAGTTAAGAGTTGAATTTTAAAATTTTTGTCACAACTTGAGATATTTAATTAATGGTCAATGATTTTTTTTAAAGGAGATATCAAATCTGGTGAATAAATAATACAATTAATACGTGATATGAATATAGTAAATACTTCAACTTGAAAGTGAAGGGTTAGAGAAAAATAAAAAGTGATTAGTACTAAAAAAAACTTTTATTTAGTAAAGAGTTTAATTATTACGTATATGCCAAACACAATATGAAAATAGTGCATAGAGAATAATAATCAATTTTTGACATGCATATATAATTATTTAAAAAAATTCAAAATTTTATGAAAAAAACAAATTAAAACTATGGAGTTTAATTAATTCATCACGTATTGCAACAATATATTGTAAAAATTTTAAGATTTTTAACATATTTTGATGCTATAAAATACTTAAATATTATATTTTTATATTTATTATTTTTATCGCGTACAAAACACCAGTTGATTGCTAGTATTTAAATAGTGGTATTCTTTATATTGCTATTTATTTTTAAACCGTAACCGATGATGAAGGTGTGTGAAAAATATTAACCCAAATGATTTGCAATGCCCTTTTGGTGTAATACATCAATCCAAGGACTAATGATACATTGCATAAAACTTATATGAGATAAGTCATTAGATTGATGCATTCTACAAAACTAATATGAAATGAGCCTTTAAATTATTGAATTGCACCAAAAGATAACTACAATGATCTTAGTTCTAAAAACATCGACTTATTATTGGTTTAATTTGTGGAGCTCATCACATTTTTGGCAATGAAATTCACAATTTAGACCAATAGCTTGGTCTAATTTGTGGAGCTCACCATATTTTTGGCAATAGAATTCACAATTTAGACTAATAGCTGATAAGTATAATTTATCAATCGTGTCAGATGAATGAATAAATTTATTAAAATAATTAAGTAATTTTAACTTTATACTGAATTTTAAGATTATAATTTTTATAAATCGACCCAAAAAGGGGTAGATGAGGATGACCGCCACTTAAGTACTTTGAAAAGGAAAAATAATTGTTATAGTAATATTAGATTTAAATTTATTAAAATTATATAAATATATAAGTTTGCCTTATGTAAAACAAATTTTAAAAAGATATAAAATATATTCTCTAAATTTTTTTAAAAAAATTATATTTATTCTTTTTAAATTAAAATTTTGTATTCGTTCCATCACTTTTATTACAATGCTTAGGGGTGTTTGGCAAAATTATTGCTTATAATTTTTAATTTTTTACTACTAATTTTAACTATAAAGTACAAGTTTTCTAAACACTTACAATTTCTTCTTTTTTAAAATTTTTTTATTTTAATTATAAGTTATAGTTTTTATCAAATACACATAATTTCTATTACAAGTTATAATTTATAAGTTACTAGTTTTAACTTCCAGTAATGCCAAATGTTACCAATAATCTCATTGAGTTTTTGAGCTCATTAAATGTTATAGTCAAATTAAATTGGATCATTAAATTAACATTGACTTTTGATTAAATCAAATCTATTAAATTGGATCATTAAATTAACATTGACTTTTGATGCCAATATTTTTTGAGCTCATCAAATGCCATAGTCAAACAACTTAATAGGATACAAAATTTTCAGAATTTTCTTAAACTCTGGCAATTATAGAAGTGATGGTTTGAGTTTCCACCGTGAACTTGACTTTTAATTCAAATCTATTGAATTGAACAATAACATTAATGCTTAGTTCGTTTAAATGTAAATTAATTTTTAATAAAATATTTTTCTTGTGTTTTTATTCTTTGATTTAGTAAAAATATTGTAAAATATTTTCTTAGTAAAAATATTTTACACAATAATACTAAAAGTAATTTGCATTGAAAAAGAGTAGATCATTTTTTGTATTAACAAGGAAAATAGTAGTAGTGAAGACAATGAGTGATAGTGGTGAAAGAGGTAACGGAGATGGTGTGGTGCTAGTGGTGGTGGAAAATAATGGTAGCAGTAATAGGGGTTGTAGAGGTGGCAACTGTAATGATAATGGTGGTGGTTATGGGCCAAAATTAGTAGTGGCGATGGTAGTGGTGGTGAGGTGATGGTGGCAACAGTAGTTGGTGTGGGGGGTGG
>JAOTRH010472838.1:0-26593 GCA_034768845.1 Heliamphora exappendiculata | reverse complement strand
AAATGAAACGCGTTTCAGTCTTCTGAAGAGGATAAGCTGTAATAATCCTCTTTTATCTCTAATTTATATGTCCTGATTGCATCAGGCATCCCTGATACTATCTGATATATCAATATATATTATATCAGTCTTGTATATATTAGAATATACAGTAAAATCATCCCCGGGAGAAAAAGTCACCGGCAACAACTAGCCATCGCTGGCACCACCTTGCCGCCACCTTGAGATGGCTCCTGCCGCCTCATTCGGGCTCCATTTTCAACGAGCATTATACCGTTGGAAGCTCTCAAAAAATGTATATTTTTTGTCAAAAAATATACTCAAAACCAGTACCGAAAACAGCTGAAAAAATAGCCCGAATCTCCAAAAAAACGCAGCTACTCGCCACTGCACTGCACTGCCAACTTTTTGAGGTATTTTTGATCTCTTTTCAAACTCCATTTTTGGTGTACTTTATATCAAAAGAAAACTCTCGAAAAGTGATAATTTTCTATGAAAAATTTTGCTCAAAAACAGCTCAAAAAACTGTCAAAAAATCGCCTAGAACAGAATGCCGCAGCTCACCAGCGCCGCCGCTTAGAACCGCTAACTTCCCGAGGATTTTTCGACCTCTTCCCGAACTCTATTTTGACGTATTTTATACCGTTAAAAAGATCTCGAAACGTAGAATCTCTCTGTCAAAAGAACTGCTCAAAAATAGCCAAAAAAACTATTAGAAAATTGCATGAAATTATTCAATTTTTTTTAATTTTTAATTTTTGACAGTATTTGGAGGTATGTTTTACTACAATTTTATATTTAAAAAATTATCCAAAAAATAGTTCAAAAAATGGCCCCAAAAATCATAAAAATCGCCGCCGAACCGCCGTCGGCAAAGCAGCCTGAACCGGGCTGTTTTGGTGATTTTTCTCGCTGTTTTTGACTTATTTTTATGCTATTTTTTATTCATAAATACTGCAAAAAAAGTCACACAAAAATATTTAAAATCATAAAAACTTACCGCGATCTGTGGCCCGTAAAAATCCAAACCACTGCCGGTGCTGCCTCTGTTCTTGGATATGTTCAACCTATTCTTAAATAATCTTAACAGATTTTTAAAAATATAAAGCTAGCTATTACATCGATCTTATGTCTCGAAAGCTCACATTCAATCTATCACGGTCAACCTCCGTGATTAAAAAAATAATTATCATTCACACCATTTAATTAAACATAAAAAAGTAAATGACGATCATAAAATCGAGATTAGAACGCCTGCAAATCAAAGTTAGCAACAATTCTAAAATTACCCAGTCCCGATAATCGAAAACAAAAAACAAAACGGCTCTGATACCAATTGTTGGAGGTAAAACTGGCAAAATTATTATTTTTGCAAACGATTAGCTAAAAAAAAATAATTGGACGGGCAAACGCCAAAACGGGCTCCAGATAAAACTTTTGATGACGAACGATCAAAATAAAACCCGTACATCCGAAGTTAATTTAGAAGAATACATTTTTACAGGTCGAATTTTCAACTACGATTTGAATCCGAGTTGAAGCTCCTGTCAGATCTTTTGTTGTATTTTCTTATGCGATTCCCAGATATAGTGTGGACTATAATCCTCCGAGAACTCGTACCAACAAAACCAGGACAACTTTAATCTTAGAAGACAAGTTATAAAACTGGTTCAGCCTACCTGCATATTTATAGGATTATAGTAGGGACTTAGGGAGTAATTATGAGTAAGACTTCTAGTGGAACACAGACACGTATCAATAGTTTTTGCAATTATGAAAAATTAGTAGCGATTTCTGCAATTTTTATAAAATACTGAATTACAATTTACACCACTAAAGAACTATAATTGCACTCTGACCCATAATCTCAAGACCATATAGCATTGAGCTCCTATTATTAAATATTTACCATTTCTCCCCACGTTAAGATTTTCGATACTCGCTAATTAAATTTAGTTACTAATAATTTAATTTAACCTGTATTTTGATATTCCTTAAGTCCTTTTGCTTAACTTATTTCACCGCCGGATATTCAAATCCACTTGCAGGGTTTGACCCAGTCAAAACATATAAGTTTCTTTAAAGGGGTATTGTCAATCCCAATCTTTCGGGACATGAATTCCGTCAATAATTAATATTTACCATATAAATAATAATACTATCCAATTCACCGAGATATCGCACTATCTAATGAATCAAAATAACGAATATTAAATATACGCAAATCAATAATTATTTTAGAATTAAGAGGATAAGCACTATTCATAATAACCTTCGGGTGTGAATTAATTTATATAGTCAGTAAAAAATAAATTATCCAAAATGTCCCGTTCAATATATACAAAGTGTACTAGCACAGAGAGTCGGAACAATAGACAACACTAGTATCTATTCCTTGTAAATAAGACCGGCCTACTAAAACTCTGTACTACAGTTGTATCGATGGTATGCCCATTTTCATTTAAACTGTGAACATAAAACTTATATTCTGCAAGAACCTAAAATCTAAATCTTCTGTGTGTAAGCTGTGCTCTACACACTAGATTAAATACTGTACAGAATATCGAACATCCATGCATAACATAAAAAAAATAATACACATACATTACTTATAAAGATTCTCATAAAATAAATAAATTAATTTTATTAAAATAAAATTAAATACTAAAAATATAATTTTCAGTATACCAACCCTAACACTTACCATTTTCATAAGAGTTATATTCCTTCTTTCTGATACACCATTCTGCTGCAGTGTGCTCGGTGCAGTTAATTGGGATATAATCCCCTTCTGATGACAGGTAGACCCTAAAGAGGTACTCCATACCACGGTCAGATTGTAGTAATTTGATACTTTTACCTAGAAGCTTCTCCGCCTCTACCTTGAATTCTTTAAAATTTTCAAAATATTTAGACTTACGGTGCATCAGGTAAATGTATCCATACCTTGAGTAGTCATCAATGAAACTGATAAAGTACTCAAAGCCATCTCTAACTCGAATTTTCATAGGATCACACATATCATAATGAACCAGCTCCAACGGTTCTTTAGCTCTATAGCTTTGGCTAAAAATAGTCTCTTGGTCATTTTACCCTCTAAGTAAGATTCACATACTAGAAGTACCTCCACTTCCATTGAACTCAAAAGTCCATCTGCTATAAGTCTGTTTATCTTTTTTGGTGACTCTTAGATGTGTTATTCATTTCAGTTAGTTGCATGTATGAGAGATAGGAGATACGACATACTGATCATCCACTAATGTACCAGAGCAAATAAAATATTTATTTTTCTTTACAACGATAGAGTCACTAAAATGAATAGAATATTTGTTCTTTATTAAGCTCGAGACTGAAATTAAATTTTTCTACTCGAAGGTACATAAAGACAATCTTTTAGAAGAAGTATCTTCTCTCTACTAAAACTGAGAGTGACATCTTCTACTGCAACTGCTACCACCCTTATATTATTGTCTATATGCAGGTATATTTTCCCATAACTGAGCTGTTTAATTTCTTAGAATCCTTGCAAAGAATTGCAGACATGATTAGTGGCTCCCGTATCTACACACCAGGTACCGGTAGATAACACCGCTAAACATGTTTTAACCACCAGTGAATAGAAATTACCTGGTTTGTTCTGCTTACTAAGAAAAATTGGACACTATTTTTTTCAATGTCCAAACTGGTTATAGTGATAGCACTTATCTCCCGGCTTCTTCACACTTGCTTTTAGTCCCTTAACTATTTTTGGAGTTGTGCCTCAATGTATCTGAACCTTTTTCTTCTTCTTACCTTTTGGTTTAGATGAAGAACCTTTCTTAGCCACATGCACAGAACTTGGCTTCTTAAAAACACCCTCGGCTGCTTGAAGTTCCATAAGAAGTTCTGCAAATGAAAAGCTGAGCTTGTTCATGGTATAGTTTAGGTAGAATTGTTTAAAATGATTACTAAGAATTGCTTGTTCATGGTTTTTTTTGTCAATTTTAGCTCCTAGGATCTCTAATTCATTTAGAAGACTAATCATTTTCAGAACATAATCTCTTATTGGGGTGCCTTCAGCTATGTTTGCGTTCATTAGAGACTTCATGGCCACTTGCTTAGCAGTACGATTTTGATCTTCAAATATTTCTTTGAGGTTCATAATCATGTCATAGGAATTGGGTATAGACTGATGCTAATACTGCAAAACATTTGACATTGAAGCCAAAATGTAACAGCGAGCCATCTGATCAGTTTTTTGCCACTTTTGATGGGCCTAAATTTCCTGTTCGGTCGCCCTCACATCAGGAACCGATAGACATATCTTAGTTAATCCAAACTTGTAATCCTCGACTGTTAATACAATGTCCAAGTTTCGTTTTCAGTCAACATAGTTTGATCCCATAAGTTTGTTTTCTTCGAGTATTGAAGCGAGTGGGTTGAAAGCCATTTTAATCTTGAGAATTACATAATTAAAAATAATCGTTAATTATGATGATAAAAAATTTAAATTTATTTTAATTTGGTTCCCTTTATCATTTTAAAAGAAATTCACAAGCAGCTTGGTACCCTGTGAATAGCATGCTTCGATTGGAGAACGTTTACTATTCATCGTTTGCCCAAACATGCAAATTCTTATTAATTTTACTATTTAGGAAACTGGCCCTACCAAGTAAAATTAAATAGCTGATATAACTTTGGTTCAGTATATAATGGCAGTGACTTAGATGGAGAGAATACTATTATATACAGCTAAGTGTTAATCATCACCTAATTCCAAATCAATCGCTTCGCAATGAACTCTTCAGATGGAGAAGTGATCCACATTAACATATATCCAGAATTATCCCTAAAGCAGGTTTGTACTGGAGATATTGCAATTAATCTGTCTGATGGAAAGGAAGGTCTTACTGCTAATACACAAGATTTAATTACATCGCTTACAAATTGGTAATGGAGACCGTAGAATTTATTTGTGAATAAATTTATTCTCCCACGTAGATTTATAAAGTTTTCTTTTAGCGTTACAAAAATTTGTTTAATTAAAATAAATTTATTAATTTTAAAAATCATGCTAGCTGAAAGAATCAAACATCTTTTCGTGTATACGATTTTAAAGATTTGATTTGATAAACCATATTTTCATATTTTAATGCATAACAAATAAAACTCGATAAATACACAGTTTTTCCTTCAGTTTTTCAGCTAAGATAGTGATTAAAAGTATTTATTTATTTTATTTTTCGTTCCATATTTTTAAAAAAATAATAATTTATTTCGATTAAATATTTTTCTATTTAATTAATTCAAAATTTGAAATTAATTTTCATAGTTTTTCAAGATATCCCATTTTAAAAAAATCATCTTAAACGTGATATTTTGTAAAAAATAAAATATCTAAATTTTTTCTATTTAATTAAAATTAATTAATAAAAATAATTAATTTTATTTTTTATTATAAAATATTTTAATTAAAACTGAATTTCTCGAATTAATTAAATTAACAGGAAAAAATAAAATAGATATACATCATCCACGTAGTTCATATATCTATAAACACAATATGTATATATCTCAATTTTATGATCAAAGTGAAACACTGAAATATTTCAGTCTGCTGTTGAGGATATGTTGTAATAATTCTCGTTCTTGTCTGATTCCTATATCTCGATTGTATCAGGATTCCTTAATACACTGTGATATACTAGTATCTCATATCACGGTCTTCAAATATATAAAAAATGATCAAAACAGCATCGAAAAAATAGAACCACTGCTGACCACCACACACTGCCATTGGCGCCACTATGCCGCCACTTTCAGGTGGCTTTTGCTGCCACCTCTGTGAGACCCGATCCGTTTTATTTTAAAATAATTAAGTGTTGATGGGAGTACGAACTAAAACTTGATCTTGGGTGAGTATTTTGAGTTTGGATACGCATGAAAGATATGACCGGGGAAGAATATGGGATTCTAAGAGATATTAGGACAAAAATATGTGATAAGTGTGTGAAGAAAAGTGGCATACCTTTACTATTTTGGTCATAACTCTTTGAGAGGTTTGAACCATTGGAATGTAGACTTTCGAGGCTTTAATTTGAGCACAAGAACGACCTTATTCGGAGTTCAGAAGAGGGAGATATGCTCATTTGAAGTTGGAACAGTAGTCCAGTCGTGGAGACCGCTCGAGTGGTCTTTTGACGGATCGAGCGGTCAGTGTCGGAAAGAAGCTATAGGTTTCAGGTTTTAGGTTGGATTTTTCATTTCCTACCTTTCTTTTCTCTCTCTAAAGCTAAGGGGTAATCTAGGGTTATGATTTTGGAGCTCCTTGGAGCTTTCCATGTCCGTTGGATGTTGAGATCTTGCCGTTTCTTTGAGCGAGCTACTGTTGGAGAGCGTGGGTGTTTATTGGAGGCTCCTCTGCAGTCTCCTGTTTGGAGCTTTGGTGGATTAGAGTTTGCTAGAGGTTTGATTCTTGATGGTGGGACGTCTATGAGGTAGGATCCTGGACTCTCATGTCTTCAAAGGGTGTTACGTTGAATTGTATGTGCTTTTGTCATTTACAAATGTGTTTTTACTATTTAAAAATACATGAATAGTTGATTTATGTTCTTAAACCATGTTTGGTTGGATAAAAAGGTCTTAAAATGTTTTTATGGTTTATTTCTAAGTTGATGGATGTATGTGGGTCAGTGGTTATCAAAAAGGCGAGTTTTGGAAAAAAAGTAGAGATTCATGCTTTTGTTGTGAAAACTGAACATTAGAGATTTGGAGCTAACCCTTGGGGTTGAGCGTTATTATGCGAAACATAGTGTTTTTACATAGTTGTGTGTGTTAAAACTACGAGTTTGAAGATGCATAATGAGAGGCGGATATTAGTACTATGGTAAAAACCCGTGAAGATGCATAATGAGGGGCGAATATTGATCCTACGGTGAAAACCTGTGAAGATGCATGTGTTGTATGTGTTGCGAACGTTAAGTCTAGTTAATGATGGACGAAAAGTGGTTCGATAAATGTTAACTCTGGTTAACAATGCATTAGTTGGGGTTATAGTCCTTCGGTGGAAGCCCAAGAAGGTGCATGCATTGCGTGTGAACCATTGTGATTATGTAGAACTATTTTCAGGGCTTGTGAGAGTCGATACATACTTGTGTTGCATGTGGGGCTCGTGAGAGTTGATGATTGCATGTGAAGCATTGTAGTATATATGTTTATATAAAAAACTATTTTTTGAGGCTCGTGTGAGTCGAAATATCCATATCTTTTCACATTAGCATGTTTAGATTTCATTTCATGATTAGTCTATTTCCTATTAGGCTTCGGCTCATGGTGTGAGATTTGATGGTGAGACATTGAGTTGTGTTGTGATTTGCAGCTGCACGGGAGATATGAGTGGGTTTGTATAGGTTAGTGCATCCCTATGAGATATTCCGTATGCGTGGCATCTTTAGCCTAAGTGACTCGTTGGGGACATGTTTCTGTGTTGATTTGGTGGTTGTGATGCCAGGTTAGTTTTTAGTTGTGTGGAATCTTGTCTTGGATAATGGTGTGACACCTAGTGTTTTTCTAGGGTGAGAATTGTGACTCGTGATTAAAGATCGAATAGAGGATGACGGTTTAGATGAATTGTGTTCTTTGGTATTTCAGGTGAATTGAATGAGTTTTTCTCAAGAATTTGGTGTTTGTGTTGTTACTCATGGATGTGCATCTTGTCAGCTTCAGTAACAGCATTGTTAGCATCAGCAAGATAGTAATGTGGTATCAAAGTGTGTGGTCATTAGGTGATTATCAGAACTTAAGTAAGATTTGTGTGTGGAACATGTGACTTCGTGTGACAGGTGTTGGGGTTCGACCCCGTGTGCTTGGACTCGCAGAGATAGTCCTCGGTGTGCATTGCAAGGTGCGATTGAGCCAGTATGTGGTGGTGCAAACGAGGGTGGTGGTCTTTATGTCCTGAAGTAGAGTGTGTTTGGGACCAGGTTCCATGGTGGATTGGTCTCGTGTTATGCGTTTATTGCTAGAGTGGATTGTGTTCGGTGAGAGTTGGGTTTTGAGGTGTTGGTAGTAATCTTGATTTGGTGTTTTATGGATGATAGTAGTGTCAGTGGGACTGTACACACTTGGGCAATTTATATGAAGGTTTATTCTGCAAAGATGTGTTTACGTCGGGTGATGACAGTGTTGCAGTTTCAGTTGCTAGGGCATTTTTTCTTGCTATTATGCGATGTTGCTGGGTTTGCAGCAGAGATAGTTGATGGTTGATGGGGTGGTGTTTGGCTTGAGATTCGATGTTAAATTTCGAGGACAAAATTCCTTTAAGGGGGGTAGAGTTGTGAGACCCCGACCCATTTTATTTTAAAATGATTAAGTGTTGATGGGAGTAGGAATTAAAACTAGATATTGGTTGAGTATTTTGAGTTTGGATACGCATGAAAGATATGATTGGAGAAGAATATGAGGTTATAAGAGATATTAGGACAAAAATACGTGAAAAGTGTGTGAAGAAAAGTGACATATCTTTACTATTTTGGTCATAACTATTTGTACAAAATGAATTATGGTATGAGGTTTAAACCATTGGAATGTAGACTTCTGGGGCTTCAGTTTGAGCACAAGAACGACTCTATTCGGAGTTCGAATGAGAGAGATACACTCGTTTGAAGTTGGGATAGAAGTGTAGTTGCGAAAACCGCTCGAGCGGTCTTTTGACGAATCGAGCGGTTTGTGTGAGACAGAAGCAATAAGTTGCGGTTTTAGGTTGGATTTCTCATTTCCCACCTTTCTCCCCTCTCTCTCTAAAGCTAAGGGGTGTTCTAGGGTTTTGATTTTGGAGCTCCTTGGAGCTTTCTATGTCCGTTGGATGTTGAGATCTTGCTGTTTCGTTGAGCGAGTTACCGTTGGAGAGCGTGGGTGTTCGTTGGAGGCTCCTCCGTAGTCTCGCGTTTGGGGCTTTGGTGGATTGGAGCTCACTAGAGGTTTGATTCTTAATGGTGGGACGTCTACAAGGTAGGATCTTAAACTCTCATGTCTTCAAAGGGTGCTACGTGAAATTATATGTACTTTTACCATTTACGAATGTGTTTTTACCTTCAAAAAATACATGAATAGTTGATTTATGTTCTTAAACCACGTTTGGTTGGATAAAAAGGCTTTAAAATATTTTTATGGTTTATTTCTAAGTTGATGGACGTATGTGGGTTCGTGGTTTTCAAAAAGGTGAGTTTTGGAAAAAAAGTAGAGATTCATGCTTTTGTTTGTGAAAACTGAACTTTGGAGGTTTGGAGCTAACCCTTGGGGTTGAGTGTTATTATGCGAAACATGGTGTTTGTACATGGTTGTGTGCGTTAAAACTCTGGTTTTAAAGATGCATAATGAGGGGCGGATATTGGTCCTACGGTAAAAACCCATGAAGATGTATAATGAGGGGCAGGTATTGGTCATACGGTGAAAACCTGTGAAGATGCATGTGTTGCGAATGTTAACTATGGTTAACAATGGACGAAAAGTGGTCCGATAAATGTTAACTCTGGTTAACAATGCATTAGTTGGGGCTGCGGTTCTTCGGTGGAAGCCCGAGAAGGTGCATGCATTGCGTGTGAACCATTGTGATTATGTAGAATTATTTTCGGGGTTTGTGAGAGTCGATACATACTTGTGTTGCATGTGGGGTTCGTGAGAGTCGATGGTTGCATGTGAAGCATTGTAGTATATATGTTTATATATAAAACTATTTTTTTAGGCTCGTGTGAGTCGAAATATCCATATCTTTTTACATTAGCATGTTTAGCTTTCATTTCATGATTAGTCAATTTCCTATTGGGTTTCAGCTTACGGTGCGGGATTTTAAAACCTTTTTCAAGTGAACGTGATCAATTAGATTGATCTTGAGGGGCCCGGAGGTGGTTGATGACAACACTCTTTTTGTTTTGTCCTTGTTAAGTAGTTTATACCATTTATATATGGATCATGTTCTGATGTAACATGTTTTTGATTTGAAAGCATGTGTAATGTAATTCTTATGGTTGTGGAGCCGATGTGTGCAAGATATATGTTTATGAGAGAGACCATGGGTTGGTTATTATTTTTCGTAGTTTATTATTACGATTTTCGTTAGTTGATTCAACGTTTTATAAAAAGGTTTTTGGTTGGTTTATGCTTCATATAAACTCTTGTGCCTCGAGGGAGATTTTTGTATGTTCTTTGCTCCTTAAAAAAAAAGTTATTTCTTTGCCCAAAATGTGTTGAAAGGTATGAAAAATATCCTAAGTGTTGAAAAATAGGTTTTTTCTTGAAAAAGAACCTGAAGCATGACGGATTGATAGACCGATCGATCGGTCTTTTGGCACTCTCGATTCTCTTGTGCAAGCATGAGACCGATCTAGTAGTCTTTTCACCGATCGAGCGGCCTGGGCAACATTGAAAATTTTTTGTATTTTGTTTCAAATGCTTGACTTTGGGGGTCATGACCTTAGTCTCTTGGGTTTCTCCTTTACATTAAATAAACCATCGGTAGTGCGTTTTACAAAGGTTTTAGCCTTGTTATGGCTTTATGGTTTTTGACCCGTTTATGTTTGGGCGATTTTGGTGAATTGTAGCATCCCAAAACGGTTGTTCGTGGCGTTTTGTGTGATCGGGAGTTTGGGGCGTGACAACCTCGGTGTTTCATTTTCAATGCTTTTTATACTAAAAAATAGCTCTCGATAAGTAGTATTTTTCTATCAAAAGATCTCCTCGAAAATAGCCTAGAAAACTACCGAAAGACTATCTAAAAACTGCAACCGCAGAAAAGCTATGCTACCGCGCCAAACAACCCACTGTTTGGGCTTTTTTTGATGACGTTTTGGCTCCCATTTTTTCTAAAAAAATCGATCAAATCTCCAGGAAACTATTTCTTCAAAGAACGCCTCGAAAATAGTCGCGAAAAGCCCAAAAAAATAGCCCTGAAAGCCGCTGTTGTCGCCGCCGACAAACTGCCACCGTCGCCGCCACTGCCGTCTAGTTTTTCCTCCATTGTTTGGCGCTGTGTTTTCCCACTTTTTAAACTATTTTTTCAGTGGTATTTTACTACTATTTTATGCCAAAAAACCTGTTCAAAAATAGTCTAAAAAACATCGAAAAAACTATTGAAAATGGCCCGAAACTGCCGCCGGTGGTGCCGTCGGTGGGCAATTTTTTATGCAGTCTTTTTCATATTTTTGAGATAGTTTTTAATACTATTTTAAGCCTAAAATTTATAGAAAAACCTGCTGAAAAATAATTTTAAAAAATGTACAAAAACCACTGCGATCCGTGGCCGTAACTCCTGAAACCACCACCGGTGCCATCGTTGTTCTTCGTATTCTTGGATACATTCAACCCATTCTTAAAAATCTAAACAGATATTTAAAAACAAATAACTAGAATGCATTCAATCAAACATAATAAAATAGATGATTATAAAACCAGGATTAGAACGCCTGCAAAACCAAGTTAACACAGTTTTAAAACTACCCAGCCTCGATAAACCGTAAACAAAAAATAAAATGGCTCTGATATCAATTGTTGGAGGCAAAACTGCCAAGATTATTATTTTTATAAATAATTTTTAATAAAAATTAACTGAACGGACAAACGCTGAAATGAGTTCCAGATAATACTTTTAACGTCGAACGATCAAAATTAAAATCTGTGCAACCAAAGTTAATTTAGAAGAATACATTTTTACCGGTTGATTCTTCAACTATGATTTGATTCCGAGTTGAAGCTTCCGTCAAACCTTTTACTATATTTCCTTATGCGATTCTCGAATATAGTATGGCTTATAATCTATTGAGAACTTGTACCGGCAGAACCTGGACAGCTTTAGTCTTGAAGATAAGTTATAATTATGGTTCAGCCTACCCGCATATTTATAGGGTTACAGTAAGGACCTGTGAAGTAATTATGAATTAGACTTCTAGTGGAACACAGATACGTATCTAGCGGTATCTGCTATTATGAAAACCTTACAGCAATTTTTGTAATTTTTATAAAATATTAAATTACAGTTCACACCATTAAAGAACTATAATTGCACTCTGACCCACAATCTCAAGACCATACTACATTAAGTTTCTGTTATTAAATGCTTAATATTTTTCAACATGTTAAGATTCTCGATACCCGTCAATTAAATTTAATTATTGATAATTTAATTTAATCGGCATCTTGAAATTCCTTAAGCTCTTTCGCTTAATTTATTTGACTGCTGGATAATCAAATCCAGATGCAGGTATAGCCCGGTCAAAACTTATAAGCTTCTTTAAGGGGGTATCGTCAATCCCGATTATTCGGGACGTGGATTCCGTCAATAATTAATATTCACCATATAAATAATACCGCTATCCAATTCACCGAGAATATAGACCCATATAAAATCGCACCCATTAATAAATCAAAACAACGAATATTAAATATACACAAATCAATAATTATTTCAGGATTAAGAGCATAAGTACTTTTCATAATAACCTTGGGGTGTGAATTAATTTATATAGTCAGTATAAAATTAATTGCCCCAATGTATTTCATTCAATACACACAAAGTGTACTGGCACAAATAGTCGAAACAATAGACGACGCTATTATCTGTTCCCCATAACCAATACGGGCCTACTAAAACTCTGTGCTACAGTCGTACCGATGGTATATCCATTTTTATCTAAATCTTGAACAAATAACTTATATTCTGCAAGAACCTAAAATCTGATCTTCTATGTGCAAGCCGTACTCTACACACCAGATTAAATACTATACAGAATAAAGGACATTCATGCATAATATTAAAGAAATGATATACATACATTGCTTATTAAGATTCTCATAAAATAAAAAATAAAATTAAATACTAAAAACATGATTTTTAGTATATCAACCCTAACAGGTGGCGTAGGCAGGATGGCTGCTATGTCTTTGGTCTCGACTAATAGCAGAAGGGGGAATCCACAATGGGAGCTTTGAGCTCGGTTGGGGCAGCTTGGTCTTCGGGTATACCAAGATGGTCCACGACGATAAGCGTAACGGCGGCTGAAGTTGACCTCAGAAGTTTGGGGAGTTCAGTCCATATGGTGAAGTCCCCAGGTACTGCTGCCTCCTTCATGCCTTCTTTATATCCCAAGGCAAGACATTTGGATTAAACGTCGAGGATCTTGCATGAATTACTCCCCAGCTTCGTTCCAGCTTTTCTATCAGAACTCGTTGTCCCTATCCGCTCTTGCCATATCCATATTTGCTTAGATTTGCTTAATGGCCTTTAACACGGCCTATGAGGATTCCAGTTTTAGTTTTAGCTCTTCGTCCTTCGTGGACAGTTGAGAGACATTGGCTTTGACGGTCTACAACCCTTTCTCAGTAGTCCAAGCCCATTCCTCCAATGATTGCCTAGCCAAGGCCTTTTGGGTGTGTGCAACTTCGGCCTCCCTTAGCTTCTTTTGGGTAACCTTTAATGCCTTTACGATACATTGGCTCTCCCTCGCTAGCTCGTCGTATCAATTACTAAGGAGGCCGAGGGCTTGGAGGTGTTGCGAAGCCAACAAATAAAGTGTTAAGCATTAAAGCAAATTTTAAAAGCTAAAAGCTAAAGATTTTTACGAGTTCGGGAAGATGAAAGAGAACTTATGCTAACGCTTAGCTGTATAGCCTGGGAAAAGACGTCAGGGGCCATCAGCTGAGAGTAGTGGGTCACATCAAGAGGCATCATAAGTGTAGCTCCCCTGTCCCATTTTAATATAATCTGAATATATTCTTGAGAATTTAAACCTTTAATCAGTCCATTATATCCAAAGCTCCTTTAGGAAAAAAACGCGTTTTAAACGTCTTTCAGCAAAACACACCCAACGAACCCCACTCGAGCGGACTCCTGACCACTTAAGCAGTCAGGCACCCGAGACTTCATTTCTCAAAACTATGAAAATTCTTCTAAGGCTGGGAACGACCACCATTTCTTTTCTTTCTTGAAACATAAATTTGGACATGAAACACAAGATCTTAAATATTCCTAGAAGGCCAAAAAATCCAATTTTCACTGAAAACTGAGATTCCCACTCCGTTAACAAAACCATCATTAAAAAGGGATTAAAGCATCCAATCATTATATAGCAAATGTCCTCGCATGCATGCACAACATGAATATAAAGCCCTAAAGCCTTACAACGCGAGTATTCTAACACTCAATTACAATAATCTGAGTATCCAAAAGTAAAATTTCATCTTTACAATTCCCTCTCTTTAAAAGAACTAACTGTCCGAAAGTAATACAATCCTCTGTACACTGCGTAAAATCCAACGACCATCGTCTCAGTCCATGATCTTCGTCCTATTTTAATTGAAATGTTGTTAAACAACGTGAGCAGAAGCTCGTAAGAACAAGACCAACCTCGAATACAAGTATGATATATGAGGGTGGTTATGCAAGATGCACACATAGATTTGATCAAAACTCATCGTTTGTTCCCAAGTATAGTTTCATTGCATAACCGAGATTTAGATAAAAAGGATTATGGTTCCATACTCCTTGATTTCCTTGGAATTTTTTCATTTTACCATTCTTAATTGGCCAAACATGTTTTACCTTTATTCAGCAACCTAACACTTTTTCCATTTCACAATCGTTTCCATCTCTTCAATTAATGTTTCTCTAACCCAATTCCCTTATCATTTCCCATTAACCCAATACGTTTACCGTTTTGTTTTGTTGTTCAATTAAGGTTTTACCAACCCAATCATTTATCACGCACACAGCAACACGCCAACACACACACATTAACACACGCCAACTCACACGCTCATTGGCATTTTTCACATTTTTACCAATTCATGGTTCGAAACATAGGCACCGGCGTCGGACGAGCGTATAGACTCTCGTAACGTTACACTCAACCTGGCCACACAGGCCCAATGAGGTAACGGAATGTGCTAGACCCCTTAGATCCACAAAATGGTCCTTTTTCAGTATATCATAATGCAACACACACATGTGAGTTCAACCCAATTAGTTTATCTCACCAAAGCCATATCACATACACGCGAGTCCAACCCTGAAGGTTCCTCTCGCTAAACCCACATCACACACACGTGAGTCCAACTCTAAAGGTTCCTCTCACAAAACCTACATTATTACATATTTCTCTTATGCACATTTTTCATTGTTTTAGGGCTCAAACCCAAATTAACCCTCATTTGGCTTCAATTTCACAAATTCATTAGTTTCATTCAACAAAACCCACATCTTTAGCTTGATATCAACATGTATCACATTAATTTATGGAATTACAACCACAATAGGTTATGATAACCCCCAATTTGATCATTAATCACTTCAATTTCATCATACCAATTCTTTATACTCAAACCCCCAAATTTCATGGTTTTAACCCCAAACCTAAACCCTAAATTCTCAATTCTCAATTCTCAATTAAATCCCAATTAACGATAATGTCAAGACAAGAACATGTTAAATCCCTTATGAATCCAAGATTTAACCCCCATTATCACTAGATTTCAATTTAAAGCTATGTAAACGCAAATCTCATACTTTTATGTTCATACATTTGAAAATACAACACATATCACGAAGATATTCAAAGAAAGTCTTAGATCCTACCTTAGGGATACTAGATCCACAAGAGAAAGCTTCAAACGAGCTCTATCCACGAGAAGCTCTAACTGCACATTGAGGAAAGCACCTTCAACGCCAAGATCGGACATCCAACGTTTGAGCCACTGGGAGGAAGCCAAGAAAACTCACTAAGAGAAGCCAAGAAAGTCTCCAACCTAAACCCTAGCATCACATGTGCTCTAGAGAGAGAGAGAGGTGAGAAGAATGGAAGGAAAAAGCCCCACATGACCCTTTTAAAAACACCAGATCTGCGACAGTCTACTTCAGTGGACCCCCACCGCTCGAGCGGTCCCACTCCAGAAAGCCTTCTGCCACCTGTTCGCTCTAGCAGGCTCCCCATTGCTCGAGCGGTCAACACAAATTGCAAAACTAAGCAAAAGCTACCAAAACTGAACCCAAGTATAAGCCAAACATCCTGCAACGATGTTCTCATACACTATACGATCCATGGCCCTCACCATTCATCATTATATGATTAAAATTTTAAATTCTTCCTCCAAATTAACACTTTTCTAAAATCCACCGGAGGTCTCAAAACAAGGTTTTAATTAAATCCTTAAAATAAAAAGGGGCCAAGTCGCTACAATCTCCCCCACTTAGGGAATTTCATCCTCGAAATTCAACACTAGGACTTGAGTCAACTAACTTGTCATTGATAACCAACCAGCACTCATGTCACTTGTTCTCACACACATTGCCTTGTTAACACAAGGGTTGCTTAACGTTGTCGAACCGAGATCCAACTCATATTACTGAGGCACTAAGACGACACCCTTCCCGGATGTGACCAACCCAATCGATTATGCGTATTACACAAAAACTAATCCACAATTCGTACTGGTTTCAATACATTCCACATCTGTTTGTAACGATTGCAATCTTATACGAACTACTGCAAACTAGCTCATTTTCATACCAAAATACACACAGAGGGTTTTTCTCATAAAAACCAACACACGTCGCTAGACTCCGGTACTGCACATACTCACATCTTATTCAAGCCCTCGCGGTTAACTAACAACTACAAAACTCGATACCACCTCATCCTCCCACGTATATTAGGAATATTATCACTCATACTGATAAGATGCTCATACCCAAGCAGAAACAACAAACATTCAGCTTCGAAGAAAGAAATTCACGTAGGTCATCCAAATTTCCAAAGAACACATGTAAAACGTCCGGTATAAACCTCCACCCCCTGTCAATCCTCTACCACTTTCTTGTTCACAAACCACAACTTCTCATGTCACGAAAACACTGGGTGTCATATTATAGCCACTTTCAAGGTTTCAAATGATTAAGGTTATCACCCCAGCACCATAACTATTTGGATCCCCACGGTCACATGAACTCCTTTTGAGTCATTTGGGTCATTAGCACAATACAAACACAATCTCCTACTTGCACACTCTTCTCTACACAAATCTAATCGTGTCCCACACCACATCATCAAGCACATTCGTAAGCCCACATTTCACCATTAAACCACTGACTCTAAGTCAATTTCTCATCCTTATAATGAATCCCATACAACATTTATCATTTCTCATAATACCTATATCGGTCTTTCAAATTCATAACATCTCATACTTAATCAGTAGCTTAGTTCTAGACAACTACTAGTTACGCTGTTCGTCGACACCCGTATGTATGCTCACACCTTGTTTTCGTATCCACATCACACCTCTAACAATCCTCTATCTGATAGTACCAACACGTTATTCTCTGATCACTCACCAACGCCATTAAATCTATTCACACTTTTCCTATCATGTAATCAATCAAAACTCGCCTCTTGTTTTGAACAGTTTCATCCTATACGCGACTCCTCTAGACATTCTATCCACTCATAACATACCATGAAAGAACCAAGCTACTCAATTCGCATACCATTCTCTTACTCTTCTAACACCCGTGCTTATACACTTATCTCTACAACACATCAACACCCACTTATCACATTACACTGCCCATGCTACTCATCAATTGAACCTAAGCACCTTTATAAGAAAATTTAATTTTCTTCCACACAAATAAGATCATTCCATTCCGAATCTGACAAACCTGTTAAATCAAACAAGTCACACCGATGATGTCACTTCAATACCAAATTTCTTGCGGCTCACCTTTATCACATTATCTTGATACTCTCAACTTTATTCTCTATAGCTTATCTCCTTTCCTGAATGGGCACTCTACCATCAACTCCGAGCAAACTGAGAAACTTCTGTATCAACAAAACATAAACTGAAACTCATGACGAATTATCAAAACCATACCAGGCGAACAACACAATCGCAAAACGTTCAGCACAAATCACATTGGCTACTGACAAGAACTAAGGATATCAATATTCCCGCATAAACTAGAATACCCATTATACGCGTCTATCAATCAATCTTCTTCTAACCTCTGCACACAGAAGTTCTAAGTCTCAATGTTGATTCTCCTACTAATGATGGATAAACACTCCAGGCTTATTAATCTAATATTTGAAAGGACACGACCCGAACACTTATACTCATAAAGTAGAACAAGCAACTTTTCACCAAGAAACCACGAGGAATTAAACCATCATCACACAAATATCGTTGACTCCGATCACAACAATCATACCACTCGTCTCACTCAGTTCTTAAGTTCAAACCTCATTCATCTCTTCGACTACCCTTAACTTCTTTACCTTCCCGTGACGCATCTCACACGTCCTTAAGCCCATCATCGGGTACCCATAAAGACATGACACTATCCATTCACATTACCCCAAGGTTTGTCTTTACAGGATTTTACTACATTAATATGACTCTCAACAGATAAACCACTGCCACCTTACCGTATAGAGCTCATAGCTCAAGTACATCCACAAAAGAAAGCGTAAAGCACTCAGTCGAAGATGGCCAAAATCGAAACCTTTCGCCAAGAGTTACCTATAACTCATTATGATTATAAGAACATCGTCCGCACTTCTGTAACCTGTGCATAAGAACAGTTACACACCCCTTCGAACTCATAACTTTTGCTGACCAGCTCCAGACCACTCAAACTACTACGGTACATCGTTGAATTCCACCACTCTACATTTCACTTCCAAGCGTAAGGCAACACAACCATCTTTATACCACAGATCCAACCATAATCAACTTCCACCTCTTTAGAGGAGCATCACATTCATGACATATCAACTAAGAAACTAGATCAACCACACCATTAACACTTAACATAGATTCTCAGATTTCATGCACTTAGAACTCGTAGGGGAGAAACACTAAAGCGGTTCATCATCTAGCAAAATATCTGAAACCACTCACACCGTAGCTTCATCCAGGCAGACAGCTATCCAAACATGGAAAAGACTATCCACAACCAAAACCAAACAAACTTCACCTCCCAATTCTAGGTCAAGTGGCACCATCATCCCTAGACCTCATGCTAAGTCACAACCACTAACATCGTCCTCTCAAGGGATCTCCTTCCACTGACACGTCGTCCTAAGATGGCCAAGCCAACTACATTAACAACATCCATCTCAGGCTTTACTAGCCTCATACACTTACACTTACCAAACACCTCATACTACATATAGTTTCCCAATCATAAAAATTATAATTTAAGTCATAAATCTTCATGAAACTTCCCAAATAACTTCAAATTATAGCACATTAAATCATAATCGTCTCCAGCGCACACCCCGTCATATGTACATGCATATCGCTTGGTAACCAACCTATTGACAACATCCCTAACCCACATATTCATTCCTCATACAATTTCCAACTTCTATCAAGGAACATGACCCGGTGCCACACCACGAGACAAACACAAGGGTCATCACACAGACCTTTAAATCACAAGTACCATTGCGGTCACCAACAACACCCCATAGGGGAAGGAACATTCCCAAACAATGTCTAAGCTCAGTCTCTCTAATTCACCTTGGGCCGGTGATTATTACGCTCCCGTCCACTATGCTCCCGTTTATACCTAATCTCGAGGTACACGGATCATGACATAGTACGGCTCAAGACATAACATGGCTCATGACGTACATAATTCTCAACGTGCCCCTAACCATCCCTCATACCTATCCACAATTAACAACCCCCAAGTGGTTCTAAACACCTTACCATACCTATTCGTCAGACCACATACAACGTAACACACAACGGGTAAATGACTACGATTACCCCCAACTCGTAAGGGTACAACATACTCCAAACAATCAATACTCATCTCACGAGCTTACACTCACCACAATCACTAACCATCAATCTAAACACCCACAACCTATGCCGTATCTTGAGCATAACTCGTCATAGTCCTTTAAGGAAAATTCCTGTCACAAGAACATCACAACACCCAACCAGGTTAAACTCAACTTAACCTTCTAGAGCTACTTACTATTCAACACCTAGTCATATCACACCAACACATAATCGCATACCCACATACTGAGGAGAATCTCTAGGAGTAACGCGTCAATCCGGGTAACTCGTTTGGGTTTTCCACTAAAATAGACGTCGGCTAAATGCCTTTATAATACGAACCCCAAACTAGTCGATCGGATGCCCAAGGGAAAGACACGTCGTCTCAAAGATCCAACCTCAATGCAGAAACATCACGCAGCATGCAAATGTCAAACATTCCAATGTAATTTCATGCTAACATACCAATACATGAATGTCACACATCAATGCAAGCTCTCACGTAACGGATCAACTATTCCCACGGTTCCAAGGTATTCTAATCTATAGCTATGATACCGTTAGTAGCACCCATGTCCCGTTTTAATATAATCTGAATATATTCTTGAGAATTTAAGCCCTTAATCAGTCAATTATATCCAAAGCTCCTTTAGGAAAAAAACTTGTTTTAAACGTCTTTCAGCAAAACACAACCAGCGAACCCCGCTCAAGCGGACTCTTGACCGCACGAGCGGTTAGGCACCCGAGACTTCATTTCTCCAAACTGTGAAAATTCTTCTAAGGCTGGGAACGACCACTGTTTCTTATCCTTCTTGAAACATAAATTTGGACATGCAACACAAGATCTTAAATATTCCCAGGAGGCCAAAACATCCATTTTCACTGAAAACTGAGATTCCAACTTCGTTAACAAAACCATCACTAAAAAGGGATTAAAGCATCCAATCATTATATAACAAACGTCCTCACATGCATACACACCATGAATATATAGCCCTAAGGCCTTACAACGCGAGTATTCTAACTCTCAATTACAATAATCTGAGTATCCAAAAGTAAAATATCATCTTTACTATTCCCTCTCTCTAAAAGAACTAACTGTCCGAAAATAATACAATCCTCTGTACACTACGCAAAATCCAACGACCGTCGTCTCAGTCCATGACCTTTGTCCCGTTTTACCGGAAATGTTGTTAAACAACGTGAGCAGAAGCTCGTAAGAACAAAACCAACCTCGAATACAAGCATGATATATGAGGGTGGTTATGCAAGATGCACACAGATTTAATCAAAACTCATCATTTTTTCCCAAGTATATTTTCATTGCATAATCGAGTTTTATATAAAAAGGGTTATTGTTCCGTACTCCTTGATTTCCTTGAAATCATTTCATTTTACCATTCTTAATTGGCTAAATACGTTTTACCTTTATTTAGCAACTCAACTTGTTTTCCATTTCACAATCTTTTCCATCTCTTCAATCAAGGTTTCTCTAACCTAATTCCCTTATCATTTCCCATTAACCCAACACGTTTACTGTTTTGTTTCGTTTCCTAATTAAGGTTTTACTAACCCAATCAGTTATCATGCACACAGCAACACGCCAACACACACAATAACACACGCCAACTCACACACTCATTGGCATTTATCACATTTTTACCAATTCATAGTTCGAAACATAGGCTCCGGCGTCAGACGAGCGTATAGACTCCCGTAATGTTACACTCAACCCGGCAACACAGTCCCCATGAGGTAACAGAACGTGCTATACCCCGACATGACTCATCCTTTCCCGGTTCACTAGCCGGCGGGCAAAGAACCCAATCTGGGCAGTTTTTTAGTCTTTCATCGAGGAGCAACTCATGTCCAACCTTAAACGATCCCTTAGATCCACAAATCGATCCTTTTCCAATATATCATAATGCAACACACACATGTGAGTCCAACCCAAATGGTTTCTCTCACCAAACCCATATCACATACACGCGAGTCTAACCCTGAAGGTTCTTCTCGCCAAACCCACATCACACAAATGCGAGTCCAACCCTAAAGGTTTCTCTTGCCAAACCCACATTATTACATATTTTTCTTATGCACATTTTTCATTGTTTTAAGGCTCAAACCCAAATTAACCCTCACATGGCTTCAATTTCACAAATTCATTGGTTTCATTCAATAAAACCCACATCATTAGCTTGATATCAACATGTATCACATTAATTTATGGAATTACATCCACAATAGGTTATGATAACCCCTAATTTGATCATTAATCACTTTAATTTCATCATACCAATTCTTTATACTCAAACCCCCAAATTTCATGGTTTTAACCCAAAACCCAAACCCTAAATTCTCAATTCTCAATTCTTAATTAAATCCCAATTAACGATATTGTGAAGACAAAAACATGTTAAATCCCTTACGAATTCAAGATTTAACCCCCATTATCACTAGATTTCAATTTAAAGCTATGTAAACGCAAATATCATACTTTTATGTTCATACATTTGAAAATACAACACATATCACAAAGATATTCAAAAAAAGTCTTAGATCCTACCTTAGGGATGCTAGATCCACAAGAGAAAGCTTCAAACTAGCTTTATCCATGAGAAGCTCCAACCACACGTTGAGGAAAGCACCTTCAACGCCAAGATCGGGCCTCCAACGTTTGAGCCACCGAGAGGAAGCCAAGAAAACTCACTAAGAGGAGCTAAGCAAGCCTCCAACCCAAACCCTAGCCTCACATGTGCTGTAGAGAGAGAGAGAGAGAGAGAGAGGTGAGAAGAATGGAAGGAAAAAGCCCCACGCGACCCTTTTAAAAATACCAAATCCGCAACAGTCCGCTTGAGCGGTCCCACTCCAGAACCTTTCTGCCACCTGTTTGTTCAAGCGGGCTCCCCACCACTTGAGCAGTCAGCACAGATTGCAAAACTGAGCAGAAGCTACCAAAACTTAACCCAAGTATAAGCCAAACGCCTTGCAACGATGTTCTCATACACTATACGATCCATGACCCTCACCATTCATCATTACATGATTAAAATTTTAAATTTTTTCTCCAAATTAACACTTTTCTCAAATCCACCAGAGGTCTCAAAACAAGGTTTAAATTAAATCCTTAAAATAAAAAGGGGTCGAGTCGCTACAATAAGCCCCTTGACCAATTGGCGTGCCACATAGGGGTCCTCGTTAGAAGAATCTCGCTCGTGTAGAGGCCGACTGTCTAGGAGCAGCTTTAGAGCCTATTGGGTTGATGCCTCGACCATTTCATCTTTTTCACAGACGGTCCAGTCCTTAATCGTGGACCCGTCACCCTATATAAGCTAATGTCTATTCGACGTCTGAGCCTCGCAAGCAGTTGAGGATTGGCGACGAGAAGAGGACCATGGCACGGTAGTAGTGGATAGAGCCCGAGGCGAAGCAGCTTGGGTGGTGGAGGCAGCCCTTTCGGTGACTGGTGATCGTTGAGGTATGGTTGGAGCTGGCTCTAGAGGCAGTGGTGATGGTGGTAGAATCCTCATGACCTAAGTGGTTGAGTTGCTAACAGCATTGACTTTGAGAGCGATGACACTAAGTTAAATCCTGTGCGAAGTCTTGACATGGTAGAGGCTTTAACTCGTTCGGCAAAAGAAAAGAGGTACGGTGGTGGAGATGCACCCTCGGTGTTGGTGACATGCCTGTAGCTTGGCTTACAGTTGTGCAGCTCGAGGGTCAAGCGACCTTCCCTGATCACTGGCGCCCGATTTACCTCGACTACACTACCTTACCTCCTTTGTTAGTGAGTAAGACTTTCCTATGAAAATACAATGAAACATCATTAGTTAATAGAGACCAAAAACACATCAAAATAAATGCAATATTAAAGTGATATAGACAGCAGCCGAGTCGACTTGGATTTCTTAAGACCCGGGGAACAGCTCAGCCCAAATGTCCTACATGGTTGGATTAGAACTCAAAGTCACCCTATACCAGTATGTAGTCAATGGCATGTTAAAAAATCATATACTAGCTTGATCTAAGGGGTAAAGGGAAGGAGCAAGGATTTGAATCTTGGATGAAGTGCGGGAATTTCATAGGCAAAGACAACTCGCTTAGACCACCACTTCCCATTTTAGTTAGTTTAATCAAATAGTAATAAGCTCCCAAATGTGGTGATCCAACGTAACCATGAATATTAGTGGGGCTCAAGTTGTATGTCACATTAAGTAACAAATATACAAATAAAGTGGGATAACTAGTCCTTATTAGAAATCCCAAACGTTGAGATCCAAACTAGAATGAATATTAGTGGAGCTCAAATTTATGAGTGTATCACACTAGGTGACAAATAAAATGTGATAAAAAATGATAAATAAAACATTATTGTTCTCTCCATATTTGACATAGCTACAAAAATTAATATACATTGTTTAGATATCTTAAGGTGTCTAAGCCAATTTATGTGTACCTTAATTAATTTAGAGAATACGAATTCTATCACACTAGAGAACCTTCAATTAAAGACGAGAAAAAATTTCGTATGAACTAATCTTCAAAAACTAATAACACGAGAACTTTTCGAATCTAAGATATTTAAGAAAACAAATGCTGAAGCCTTCGAACTTGATTGGGTCCAAAAATTAATATACATACCACTCAAAATTCAAGGATAATGGAATGGTTATACAGATTCAATACTGGCATACAAGCTTGAGTAGTTTTTGATAAATAAAAATATTTTATATCATATTGTGGACGCCTCAATTTGACCACGCCTAATCTTAGGTTGATCCGGGTAAATTCGATGATGAAAATAAGTAGAATGGTGCTTCTGAACATTCCTCGGGAAGTGATCTAAGCTCGGTATTTGAACGTAATGATCAAAACCTTCAAACCAGTGAAATCACCTTGAACTGCAAACTCCATCGTGGCGACCTCCAAAAGAATTTCTTGGAAATCCTAGCCAAAGTGGCGACCACTACAGTAGAATTATGGGGTCGCCAAATCCATTGTGGCGACTACCATAAGAAACCCTTGGAAGCTTGATTTTTGTGGCGACCGCCCACTCTATATATAGTGACCGCCAACTTCAAATGGACTGATGTGTTCCGAAATGTGTTAACATTTTATTGGTTGAAAAACTCTATAAATAACGTACATTTGGTACGATTTTGAGGAGAGAATTCTAATACCGGAGCTCTAACAGGACGAGAGACAGAAGACTTCTAATACTAACACCCTGCTGAAGTACCGAGAAACGGACCACCAATACTGAAACCCTGACTCTCTTACATTGGGCTGGATCATTGATTGAGGATTGGATCGTTGAAGCACATCTTTCCAACTTGAGGCTTCACCCGTGTTATAGCAATTCAGGTATTCTATTTGGATCCCCGTTCTTTCTATCTCAATTTCTTCTCTCTTGGAGTGACCAGATTATTTTCAACCTCTTATTTCGTACACTTTATTAGTAATATTTGTGTAGTTGATTCAATTGTCTTACTTTATTTAATTAGATTATAACTTTTGAATTATTTATACTAAACATGTTTAGATTAAGTTAAACTAGTTAAATTCATGTTTATTTTATCTACATTACACATTTGTACCTAACACATTAATTCATCAAATAGTGCAAACATAATTGGCAATTACGACTCACAGTGTCGTTATTGTCATGATCAATGCACTTACATACGTATGGTTGCAATTATCAATATTCCACCCATATTTTATATTTATTAGTTAAACGGCTGTTATATTACTGTATAATAGTAGTTATTTACATTTGTTATTTTTAATGTTAGTTTAATTTCCTCATTTAAATGTTAGTTTAATTTTCCTTTAATAGTATTCTTTTTGTTTTTCTTTTATTTTATTTTGTTCAATATCAAAATTCACAAAATCTTTTAATGTTAGTTTAATTTTCCATAGTAATATTCCTTTTATTTTTCTTTTCTTTTATGCATCAAATCTTCGAATGTTAGTTTAATCTTGTTAGTTTAATTTTCTCTTTTAAATATTGTTCTTTTTGTTTTTTTTTTCTTTTATTTTGTTCAATATCAAAATTCTCAAAATCTATTAGTGTTAGCCGTGACACCCCGTTCCCCGGGTATGTCGGGACATATGTAACTGTAAATAAGGGACATATCCTAGCCAAATGTTCATAATTACATAAGATAACAATTACATCATTAATGGTTCAGAGATTGTTCAAAATACTTAATAAGTACAGTCATCCAGAAAGTTTAACAAAAGTTACATCATGTCCGTGAAAAACTTGAACAAAAGATCAAAAAGAGACGTCCTACGTTTTCAAACTACGTCGTTGGGGTCGACCTGCTCCTGCCACTCTCTCTCTTCTACAAATTCTTCCCCTTCAATGAACCCACCTTCCTCAAAGGGTCCCTCTTCATCACCTGTGGCATAAATGTCAAGAGCCAGAGCCCAGAAGCAAATTTCTTAAACCGTATACCAAACTCACGACAAGATATTCTATAATACATCTCATATAATACCCACTGCAAAGTTAAGAGAACAAAGATATAGGCTAGTTATTATTTTTAACAGGATGAGCACATATAAGAACCGAAATGTGAGTGCGTGATGCAGTTGAATGCAATGCAAATGCCCAACCCAGGCTACTTCCAAAATAGTATCATGAATTCCACGCTAGGAATTATAGAGCAGACTTGATGGCTTTGCTTACTTAACCTATCCTAGCCTCGTTGCGAAAGGTAAACGCTCGCCTTGGCTACATGCCTCAACCGTTTTACTCAATGGC
>JAOTRH010472807.1:0-26599 GCA_034768845.1 Heliamphora exappendiculata | reverse complement strand
CCTACAGGGGAACAGGTGGCTGATATTTTCACTAAATTTTTACCGGGTCCACGTGTCTCCTATTTATGTAACAAGCTAGGCTTTGTAGATATATATATGCTCCAGCTTGAGGGGGGTATTAGTAGCTTATTATTATATTATTATTATGTTCTTATTATCCGGTGTGTGTGGGTGTATGATTGTAATAGTATTCTCTAAGTTGATTATAAATAAGAGCTTGCCTACCCATTAGGGTACGGCTTTCTATTATTCTTAACAGGTCTCACTAGTAAGAATCTGATTTTTAAATCCACGAAGATCGCATCCAACCCAGAGAGTAAAAAGGCAATCATGAAGTCCTCCCAATACCGCTTTTGTTGCTGAACATCAGTAGGGAAGGAAAGATCTTGTAACAATTGATCCCATAAACTCTTAAACTGACTGTAGTACTCGCATAGGGGTTTCCCAGATTACTCATATGGCTCATAAACTCATGAAACATTACTCAAATTCGGAAAGGAAACAGCAAGGGAGTCCCATATCTGTTTAGAAGTATCACAAAACTCCACTGTTGTAGCAATATAAGGTTCAAAAAGTGTGCCACAACCAACCCATAAAAATAGAATTGACAGTCTTCCAAGTAGAGAAATTGGGATCACGGTTGGTTGGAGGGGGATCCATGATGTATGCTAATCGTTACTTACTTTTAACGAAAACTTTAAATGTATGTGCCCAGGCTAAATAATTAAGACCATTTAATTGTTTAGAGGTCACACATCTGAGTAAGTCATCATCCCTAAGATTGATAGGTTTAGCGTTAGCCATAGCAGGGTACTCCAAGACAACACAAAACAAGACCGAATGTGATATAGATCGGAGCAATAAAACAAAAAAGAACAAACCAATAGTAGGTAGGAACCAAAAAGAAGATCTTGAAACCAAAACAACCAAAAAGAAGGGCAAACCAGAACATACCACACCAAAGAGTTGCCAAAACCCTAAAACCCAACTAAATCTAGCACAAAATCAATCAGAAGCAATGAACAACCTCGAGTCACAAGGAAAAAGGCCCAATACTAGTCGCCAAACAAAGAAAACCAGATCTAAGGAGGAAAAAAGACAGTTCTGCGACTAAAACCCTAGGCACCGAACCTATTGAAGCTCTAATTTTCATCAACAAAGTTCAAATCAACCAATCGATGCCCAATGAGACTTTTAGAGATGATTTCGGTACCCATGGAAGAGATCTCAACAACCAAAAATCAGATTTGAGGCTCCAACAAACAAATCGCGATCTACGGTTCTAAAAATTCGAAAAACATTCAATAAATCGAAAAACTTATCAGGTAGCTTCGAAAAATTCCATAAAAATCACCATAAGTTTCAGAGTCCTGGCGAATCAAAAGGAGTAAATGGCAGCGACAATGTTCGTATGGGTGATGATGTCATAATGATGTCATCGTACGAAGGTTGACGTCGGTCCTTCTCTTTTGCCCTGGATCGAATATTAGATGTTCCTAGCACGTTCTAGAGTTGAATCGGAATGCTTTGATACCAAGTTAAATTGTAAAGTAGCGATTTAAGGTTAAAAAGAGAAGAGAAAGAACAAGAGAGGAAGACTAAGAAGTATTATTAGGAGAAAATAATGAAGCTTAAATTATAACCTCTACACCACATTAGTATTTATATAAGAGACATGAAAATAATTACAAAACTACCCTAATAAACATAAGTCATCAGCTAACAGTTCTCAAAAGCATATTATTCTGATACGTATCGATGCTAGGGATGATAGATAATAGGCTAATAGCATGATTTTCCTCCTTTTCGATCTCATGATTGGGAGACATGAAGAATGCAGCAAGCAACAGAAGAGATTGTGGGTTAAGAGTAGTAGCACCAGTGCTAGGGCTTGTGTGAGAATGTGCCTATTAATGCTGGAGATTTTGTTGGTAGTCATAGGCGTAAGTGGTAATAACAACAATCCATCTATAAGATAATATGGGAAAAGGAGCAAAGAGAGAAGAAAAAAAAAGGGCAGTTATTTGCTTTAGAAGGCAAAATATATGCTTCCAAAACCAAGACTTTGCTTTCTAAAAATAAGTTTTACTGAAGAAATTCTTGTTTCTTCTCTTTCATTTTCTTCTTAAAATATTGGTTTTCAGGAGGAAAAAAAATACTTCAAGCTTCACTACCAACTGCGTGGAGGGGTGTCACCTAAACCCACTTAAAGATAAAGCCAGATTATTACCTATAATTTTGTTTTCAAAAATCCCCACTAGAAAATGAGGTTTGAACTTTAGTTTGGAGTGCTTGGTCTAACTCTATAAGACGCAATCTACTCATTTTTTTTGGATAAGTAAGAAATTTTATAAAAGAGGCATGAAGGATATGCCACATGTATACAAAAGCGGCTACCCATAAAATGGCTCTATGCACTTGCAGGTGGTTGAAAAAACTCCACAAACTCAAGAACTTGTTCAAGATAAGTGTTAAACTCCATCTCTCGACTATACAAAAGACTAATTAAAGTGCTTTTTACACATAGAAAAGGGACTCTTAAACCCCTCAAAATGCCGACGATTCCTTTCCAGCCAAATGGTCCCCATTACACAAAGGAATTATCTATCTTACCTTCCTTCTGTCTCTTCCCAATCTAAACCCCTTACCAGTTTTGAAGAAAAGCTCCCTCACAGTCCATGGAACACCCAAATGAAGTCCAAAGCTCCCAAGCCACTGAACAATGCAACAAGAGATGATTTATTGACTCCCATGCCATTTGTATAAACAACACCAATTCACTATGATTTGCCTCCTTCTGATCAAATTGTCGACCGTTAGAATTTTGTCATATGTTCTCATCAAACAAATAAAGCAATTTTGGGGCAGAGCCGTAATCTCCGAAATATCCCTCCAAGGAAAAGAGGAATCATGAAACTCGCATAAAGCTTGAAAGGAAGGACATTAGTTGCATGAAGTAGGGGCGAGGGTGAAAATGGGAGAGGAAATGGGGACGGGGCAGTGAGGACATATAAAAGAGTGTAAGATTTGGAGCGCCTGTGGGAACATTTATATATTTTATATATTCTAAGAGAATATTTTACTTAGTTGTAATATATGTTAAAATATGAACAAATATTGTAAATTAGTATCAAAATTACAAATTATTTTTCATAATAAATATTATATAAATATAAAGCACTAGATTACATTTAAGTTAATTTTATTCTATAATCTTATGAATTCTATAGATTTTCTCTTCCTAACTTTTCTTCTGTTTATTTAGGCTTTGTGTGTTTGAGAGCTTCCATCCTAATTGAGAGCGAGGTTTTTATAAGATTCTTACTTTGAAGTGCGGAAGCAAGGTTCCGAAGGGAATTCGTCAACCCAATAAGAGGATCCTACAACTAAGAGAAGGAGCTCACTTGAAAACACCCTGGGGAAACCAAACTCCATCTAAACTTATCCTCTTTTGTCCCAGGATACGGCAAATGATATAACCTCTCCAAAGAACTACCATGTCCCCCATCTCCCAGTCCTACAACTCCTTACGCGATAAGATGTCCCAACAATTCTCTACCCTCCTAAGACAATTCACCACTAATACAACCACTACCACAGATAAATAGATGTGTAAAGCAAACCGCAACTTCTCCCTCCAACTAAACATGAGACCAAAACTTAACTGCCTTACGTCGCCTACCACCATACTCAAGAAACCCACAAAAACATCCCAACTCCTAATACCTTTCCAAACGCCTACCCTGTGAGCAACGCAAACTGCAAGCGACGCAAACCGGGCAATTTTGGTCTGGTTTTCTCCTAATCATCACGAACCTCGATTATGTGTTTCCCCCCCCCCCCCCCCTCCAAAAAAAAAACCAACCAACCAACCTCATGGGGTTCCTTTAAGCATTACAACAACCAACCCCAATAGCGATCAGTTTTCCCTACCTACCTTTGACTTGGATCTCCTCTTTTATGTTTATAACTAGTGCATTTGTCTCTTTCTACTTATAGTAGGGATCAAAGACTAACTAGCTCTAAATACAGAGGCCATCATAGAAGCTTGTAATAATATATGCCTCAAAAGCAAGTGAAAGTCGAGAAATAACTTTCAACATTTTGAAGACCCACGCTCACCACAATATAGGAGGAAGAGATTGTCTAAGGTTGTCCTCAGTTTGTGAATTTCGTGTCTGGCAAGTATTGGCCTTAGAGGATAATATTTATTCATAACCCACTTGTAGGAATGCTTCACAACAATTACATTGTTGTCTTACATTCCTATACCATATAACTAAAGCAAAACTTCTTCTTAGCAAACTATAAGAATTTGCCACATGTCCTAAATATATGCCATGGGTCCTCTAATTCTCTCTTTCTGTTGTCTTTTTACTTTTATTTTTCCTTTGCTTGTTAATAGATTTTCATTTATTTTCAATTTTAACAAAGAGATGAATATATAAAATTAGGAAGACAAATAGAACCTCAGTTATTAAATTAAAAACTACACTATATTTAAAATTTGGGTAAATTACATTTACCTCGAAGTTTCTAATAAATACAAGGACTTCCCTTGAGATATCTGAAATGACACTGGCCTCTCATGACAGACTTGTCGAATAATAAAGTTAACCAAAAATAACATTTTACTATTTTGCCTATGTAGTTAATTAAAATTTTATTAGTCAAAAAATAAAAAAACTAAAAACTAAATCTCTAACTCCAATGTCCACCACCACTTCCAATCCAACAACACCCTCGACCTCGCCACCTCCGATGCCGCCCAACTCCTCTTCCCCGACTGGCGCAACCCTCTTGAAAAACCCTTCCTTTAGCTAGGCGACCTCCACCCTTATGTCTTCACCAAACTACTCCGATCATTTCTTGACGACACCAAAGAAGACAAAGATGACGATACAAAGAATTGAATCGAATCGAAGAATGTTCTGAAATGTTTGATTTTGATAAGCCCTGGAATGTAGTGACGGCTTGGAAGAGTTTGTCGACGGCTATGATGGCCCTAATCAAGCAGATTGAGCGCTGGCTGAGGCGAATGGTGCCGGCGCTCATGAGGTTCGCGAACAGAGTATGTCCAAAACCAGCCATGTCAGAAGGTCATCCTCACAGTGATAAACACAACGACGCACCAAGGGCAGATCAGCAGAATCACGCCAACGACCGTGATGATTTGTTCTTAGACGCACTACAATCCATCCAAGATGGTCAAACCAGTATTCTCAACGCAATAACTGACCTGACCAATTCCCTCTTAGCTGCCGCAGCTAATGGCAATCGGGCAAACGGCCCAATCGAGAAGACGCCATCAAATCCACCTGTAGATCCACATGTAATCCCGTTCGGCCAGCAACCACCCACGAAGAAAATTAGGGCCCATGCCCAAGTGACTCCAATGACGATACAAGGATCAGCCAACCCGGACCCCTTCATGCCGGGAACCCAAGCCCAGTTCGCCACAATCGCAGATGTCCAAGCAATGTTTCAACAAGAGAGAACAAAAAGACAGTTGCCATCCTTACTGGATCCGGATATCCAGCCCCCCTATCCGTTATATCTCTTAAGGGTGCCTTATCCCGATGGTTACATAGCCCCAAAGTTTATGAAGTTCGATGGAAGAAAAGAAAACGCCAAAGAACACGTGGTACGGTTCGTGGAAACACTGGGGGCATACGGAAGAGATCATACACTGCCCTTGTGGGAGTTTTCAAAGTCCCCAATGGATAGGGCGTACAATTGGTATGTCAATCTGGCACCAGGTTCGGTTATCACCTGGGAAGATATGGTCAACAAGTTCTACACGAAATTCTTCCAAGTACACGAGAAAGTAACAACGCTCACCTTAACTCGAGAAACGCAAAGGCTGGGAGATGACCTGCTCGAGGATGTCAAAAGGTTCCAAGATCTGGCTGTTGAATGTCATGACCCAGTTAGTAAGTCCCACCTGGTGCAGATGTGCGTTTAGGGGATTCTACGAGAATACAGAGCTCATCTCATTAATCTTGACGTACCTACTTTTTCGGCACTGATTGAAGCAGCACGAAATCTCTGTAATACCATCAAGCCGCCAGTCAAACCGAGCTCTTCCTACACTGACGCAGCACAAGTCTCAATAGCCTTCGGTAAACCCAAAGAAGGAAAGGGAAGAGAAAAAGAAATCACCAAGAGAAATGCTTATAGAGAAGAATGGAGTGATCATTCGGATACTCGAACTAATGGCGCCGACCATTGGCTGAAGTAGACGATGAGTCACAGCGACTAGGTAATAAGTGCACGCGCGCGATATTATAAATAATATCACACGCGCGCAGGGTCAAAATATAGATGGGTCGTCGCTTATCAACATTTTTTTAATTTTTTTAATTATTTTTTTTAATACATAAATAATTATGGGCCAAGCAACTAGGGCAGATATCTTGAGTAAATCAATATGAAGAGTAAAAATAAAATAAAGTCAATGCGAAACTTCTCAAGATGAATATGACATCCGAGCTACTCGGGTACAGTAAAGCTACTCAGGTGTAGTAGAGCTACTTAGATGTAGTAGAGCTACTCGGGTACAGTAGAACCACTCGGGTACAGTAGAGCAGCTTGTATAGTAGACCTACTCGGGTACAGTTGAGCCACTCAGGCACGGTTGATCCACTCTGGTACATTTCATCCCCTCTAGTACAGTCGGCTAGCTTGACAGTCGAGCCACTTGGCTCCCCTTCTCAAGCGAGTAGTTCAACCTACATACAGAACTTCATTTTTTGCGACAAGAATTATTTCTTTCTTCTTAGCTACGTGATTTAAACAATACATCCGCTCGAGTCATTCATGACCCGAGCTACTCGCCCCTCTAGTCGCTCGGATGCAATACTTATACTCATAGCTTGAGTTTCTCAAGACCTGAGCTACTCACTCCTTCAGTAGCTTGGGTACAAAACTTTTGCTCATAATACGAGTCACTCATGACCCGAGCTACTCACCCCTCTAGTAGCTCGGGTGCAATACTTCTGCGCAGAACACAAGTCACTCATGACCCGAGATGCTCGGGTATTCTTCCACCTAACCAGTGTCAACTACCCTAACCCAGGTACTCAGGTGATGATATAAACTACTCATTCCACTGGTGACTCGAATCACTGGGGATCTGAGCTATTGGGACCCCCTATAAACTCGGCCAACTAATATCGTTGTTCATCGTGCAGAGGCAGAAGACATTCCATAGCACAGACTATGAAGCGTAGCCCTAACTACGAATGAAGACATTCCGTAGCCCTGACTACGAAGCGTAGCCCTGACTACGACAGTAGCTCTGACTACTTGCCATGGCGCAAACCATGAAAACAGCACAGACTGTATTATTACCACAATACGGGTCGTGAAGACAGCACAGACTGTAACGCAGCTCTGACTACCTAATCATGATGACATAACACAGACTATGTGGCTCAACACAGACTGAACAACCAAGTTATAGCACAGACTATATGATTATAGATTCCTCTAAAAATCGAAAGACTGTCCCAGAGACAATAAAGACAATGGCAGTACAATTCTACACGGGACGTTGGGAGACATGTGATTTGGTGGCTAAGGAAAGGATTTGTCTAACTATGGGACCCTCTTACTCGAGTCACTCGAGTGACCCCTGAGTCACTCGACCCGAATGGGTCGGGTATTAGACCCAAGTGGGTCGGATATTTATAGGGCACCTATCGGCCGACCTAGTTGAGTTGGAGTAGAACACTACCTGGTTGATTGTCGAATAGAATCCCTTAATTCCCCGGGATCACCTTTCATGATCTAATTATATCTCCTAAAGAATCATATCCCAATCATAACATAACTCCTCTGAGTGTTATAAATAGGAGGGATAGTGATGCTTCCGGGAGGATCAGATTTAGAGAGCCAAAACGTTGTTGATACTGTCAGTACTCTATACTCAATTAGCATTTTCCTTCACCTAACCTTATCTCTCTCCGTTCTGTGTTATTGACTACTTTGCATATTTCACCTCTCTATTATTGTTTATTATTTGTCTATTCTAAAAGAACTCTACAGGAATTAAATTTTAAAAGTCCTAATCCGTTAATTAAGTTCAAAATCTCACGTACAGTGGAATACCAATCTTCTTAATTGAGAGAATTATGAAGAAGAGAAACAGACCAACGTTGACCATCAAGGATGGAGATAAAATAGAAGCTTCATTCCGATTTCACTAGGCCTACACTCCAATACAATATTACTGTTCACACGCGAGAGAGAAGCAACAACAGCAAGAAGATATATCAAAGGTACTACACTTTTTGACCTTAGTTTATGTTTTAAATTTTGATCTATTTTAGTAAGTAATTAACTAAAATAATTGTTAATCTTTCTTTCTATGTTTACCTCTCTATACACTTATATTTGTGTGACTACAGAGATCACCTATATGTACGTGTGACTATTGTACATCAAAAGTTTGATAGAAGGAGCAAAACAAACTTCATAGTTCGACATGTCCAGGAGATAAAAGAAACACATAATGATTGGAAAGAAAAATACCAAAACGATGAGGTAAAATAAGGCCATGAAAAACAAATTCCAACAAAAATATATATTTATGCCATTAACAAATTTGAAGTTTTTTTGTAAATAAATTAGGAGCCTAATGGTTTCGCCAAAATAAACGAAAGTACATTACTAACAGATACACAAACAGAAAAAATTTAAAAAAAATAAAATAATAAAATAAAAAAAAGACCAAAGAATAGGAGTTGATAATTGCTTAATAGAAGATCAAAACTCACAAAACAAACAGAGAAAAAGAAAAGAAAGAGTTCAGAGTTCAGTGCCTCTAATACTCAAACAAAAAAGAAGAAAAAAGAATGTTCTTCATTTATTTAGCTCAACATTTAATATTTTATACTATAAAGATTTATATTTTTTGTCACCTCTAATTTGGTTTTCAATTGCTTTGTTTCATGTTTTTGTGCTTCTATATTAATTTTCAATTATCTAAATCATCAAATTGTCACATTGATGCAAAAAAAAATTCACTAAGAAAATAAAAACAATCCCATGCATTGCAAGGGTCAAAAAGCTAGTTCTTAAGATTGATTGTTGTCTATAAATAGATCATTTAGAAGACATGAGAAACTGGACAGGTCATTTGAGGCATTATGAACACAAGTTAACAAGTAGGGGCTTAACAAGTAGGGGCCTGGGACAGTGCTCGGATAGGGGGAAATGGCGCAGGAGACTGTAAACATGCCCCCAAACTGGAACTGATCGGGAATTTGATATTTTCTACCATAACTAACCTTACGGGAAAATGACCAAGGGTAAAATTGCCCTTAGTAGATCGGGGTTGGTTGGGTTCACACCGAGATCGAGGCAAATTGCCACCCCTGCTCATCTATTTTGCTCCCTCTAAGCGTTCCAACAAAGAAAGTATTTCTCTCTCATTGTCCAAAATTTATTCATTATCACATTTTTCCCTCTTTGCCGATCAACCTGATGCCTCTCAAATTAGACACTCTGTGATAATCCATCCTATATCGGTGAGAGATAAAAATTAAGTCAAATATATAAAGAAAAACTTGTAGGCTCTTTATTCAAATTATTGAGCCAGTGGTCCACTTGGATCGTTACAAATAGTATCAAAGTTAACCCTGATTCCCATCTAGGGCTTTGTACCAGTGTGGATAGAGGAGTAGATGGTCTGGAGAGGGGTAAATGCCCCGAAGTTGTATACCTTGTGCACACTAATAGGCTACTCTGTGTCCGCTAATGGACTGCTATCTGCATCCTAACCAGGGAAAGAACTTAGGCCACACCCTCGTATTTGATTAGGGAATATTGTAATAACCCATCTCATATCAGTGAGAGATAGAAAATAAGTATGTTATATAATGAAACTTGTGAGCTACTACTAATAACTTGACATAAGCATTTTAGACCACGTTGTTAGGCTCTTTATTCAAATTATTGGGTCAATGGTTCACTTGAATCGTTACACGCTCTCTCAATGTAAATAAACTAGCAAAAGCAAACACTATCTCTCTTTAATCTTCTATCTATTAGTTTTTAATCTAATAAGCTCAAAAGAACGCAATGGTATCTCTCACACATTATTTGGAGATGAATTATTCTTTTGTATTCTTTTAATTCTTATTGGCAGCAAAGGGACAGAGGAGGCTGCCAATGGCAGAAAAGGGACAGAAGTATTGTTTTTAATTCTTTTAATTCTTATTCTCTTCTATTTCGAACCTAATATGGAATTAGAATTAAGTTGTGAAAATCTCAAATCTATAACTTCCCTCGTGATGATCCATGTGAGTCTGCAGAACAGAGCCCTTGGCCCCTTACTTCTGTACAAATTTTATAACCATCATATTGATTTGCGATTGGTTGTTTCTTAGTTAAATTACCCCACACAGCTTATTATTAAGCGGTAAAGGCCTGAGATTCTAATTGATTTTCGGACGAGAGATCATCAATATTGGTTCGAGAAGTTCAAAATTAGATAGTCCATTTATTATAAAAAAAATAAGTGACGGACACTGATAATTGTAATTTTTCAACAGGATTAATAGAATTTAAGTTAATTTTTGGTTCGAGAAGTTTAAAATTAGGCATTCGATTTATTAGGGAAAAAATAAGTGACGGACACCGATAAGTGTGATTTTTCAAGGGAAAAATCCGAGAGTAGCCAATGCGCAAACCAAACACAGCAGTAACAGTTTCTTTAATGTTGAACCTAATTAAAACACATAACCATTCGCGTTCACCAACAATTCACAAAAATCACTGATCAACCCTATAATGAAAACAAAACTCAACCAAAATGAGTTGATCAAGCACTGCGGAAATGAACACCACAAAACCGTACACTTGACGGTCAAAAAAAGAAAAAGAAACTAGTAAAAAAAACTGCTAAACTAACCTTGTCTTTATCATCACTGATATCCCCCAAAACCACCGGATCATCACGCATAGAGCCATCGGTCTCTCCACCACCACCGCCGCCGCAACTACCGTACCTGAAGAACCAACAGGCAACGATCACGAAGGTCGCGGCGGCGAGGGTTACTTCGACCTCCCACCACGACGGCACAAGGAAATCGAAGGCCTTGTCGATCATCCCTGAACTACCGTATTGCAAGCGTATGAAGAAACGGCCAACGAATCGAAGAATCCTAGGGCTTGGATTACAGGAACTCCTTAAGGTTTCGAGAGTTGCGAAAGGTCCACGAGCGTTGTAGAGAGAGAGATAAACAGCGCCCGAGCATTGTACAGAGACGAAGTCGGTCAAATGAGGATGGCCGGACGTGTTCAAAACCAAATGACGAGAGCCGGAGAGAGAGAGAGAGAGAGAGAGAGAGAGAGAGAGTTGAATGCGACGTTTACCAGAGGGGGAAGAGAAAGATGATTTTTCGGATTAAATGACTAAATTACCCTTACATTTGTTTGCTCGTGCTGTGTGGGTGTGGGGAAATAAAGTGAGAGTTGAGGGGTATTTTGTTGGGAAAAAACACGGAAAGGAAATGAACTTTTCGTAACGCCTAGAAGATTTGACGCATGAAATGGATTAAATATTCCAACGGTTTTCCCGTACCGTCGTCGCCTTTAGAAATGTCAAATTCCATGTGTACTTAAACCGCTGTTGAATTAAGACCGGGTTTGGCAGTGACTGTTTTTTTTAGGTTTTTTTTTTCGGGTTCTTTTTAAACCAGATTGGAATATAAAGTCTTATTAGTGTTTTGTAACTTGTTTATTTTTTAGAAAAATAATTTTTTTCTTTAATTTTTTTTTTTATGTTTTTTGATTACTCTACCGACAATGCATAAGAAAAATAACTTTATATAATTAAAGTTTGTGAACGTAAAATTATCTATTACCTGTTACTACTAGTAAAAAGCAGCAACTTAATTGATGTATATTAATGAATGAAGTCAACTCATGTTTTTATTCTTCTCAAATTGTTCCATTACAATTTATATTTTTATAAATATTGCAATGCCAAATTACCTACATTTAAGAATAACCGAGGAAAAAAAATCCGTTCTAGTAGTTTTCTTTAACCACCCTCGTAAGTAACTTTCCCTTGTCTCTAACCCTCTCCTTTATTTTCAAACACCATCCATTCCTCTATTTTCAAGTAGGGGTGTGCACAATCCGTTTTGAATTGATTTTGAATAAAATTAAAAATCAAATTAATTTTTACGATTTTAATAATTTTAGGACCAAATCAAATTATGTAATTTTTGGAACCAAACCAAATCAAATCAAAGCTAACATATTATTGACGGTTCGGTTCCGATTCTAAATTACGATTTCACTAATATACGATACTTCAATATAAAGTATTAAAATCTAAGAAAAAATTACATTAATATTCAATAAAAATATTTTTTTTATAATTTTAAATAGTAGCAAAAAAAGCTATAATTGTCCATCACAGCACACGTAATTATGAACGTAAAATGAACGCGGCAATTGCTAAATGCGAAATGTCAAATGAGCTTTTTTAGGGTTAGCAGTAATAGCTTATTAGCTTTAAAAAGTGTAAAAGTCTGAACGACGTGAAGTGAACGTAGCAGTTTATATGTTATAAATATAAATACAAATGATATTTAAATGATATTTATATGTTATAAATAGTATATATGTATATGTGTGTGTGTGTATATATATTGAATTAAAAATTTTGATCTGGTTCGGTTCTGAACCGGAACCTGATCTAAAATTCGTGAACCAATTCGTAGTTTACAGTTTACATATTTTTATAACCGGAACCAAACCAACTCAGAGTAAAACCAAACCAATTCACACGGATTGGTCCGATTTTGACCGGCTCTTCAATTTTTTCAATTTTTTGGACACCCCTATTTTCAAGTACTGTCTTTCTTCTTATCCCAATTAAATATATTGTTAGTTTTAGGCAACCTAAGAGGAGGGTAAATTGGGTCTTTAAAAGATAATAACAATTTTAAAACCTTTTAAAAATATTTTAATATTATAAACAAATATAGTAAGTATAAACAAAGAATAAAGAAATACAAGTATTAAAAATGTTAGGAATAAAGAAAATGAACCAGACACCAAGATTGATAGTAGTTCAGCTTCCTCTAAACCTACGTCCACTCTTCAAGACTCCCCTTGAGAATTTCACTAATCTAGAATGCTTAAGGGTGTATTCAAAATCTTTTACAACTCCAAAACGATCCTATGAAAAACACGTCTTAGATTTTTTTCTAATTTCTTGAGTTCTTCTTTGATGAGATTTACTCATTCACCCAAATGACAAATAGTGACTTACCCTTGGATACAATAAATGAGAGAATTAAATGTATATCACTCACGCACTTTACAGAAATAATTGGCAATAAATGAAGAAGTAAAGAGATGAGATACAAGAGATAGAGTTAAAACAATAAATGAGAGCTTGAAGAATTTGAACTTTGAATTAAGTAATACAAAAGTGATTGTAGGTCTCCAGATGTTTTAAATACTGAAGAGTAACTCCTTATATAAGCTCTTGAGGTTTCATAACTGTTGGAGGTAGGTGAGGGCATTTAATGCCAAAAATTCAACCGTTGAAGTCTGATGCACATTTGAATTTCCGTCGCAGGTGTTAACACTTTATCTTTAGGGTCGACACAAAACGTCTAGGATAAGGTCTTTCAAGTGATTGGGTCGACTTAAATCTTCTGTGATGTCGACACAATTTTTGCATTCTTCTCATCAACGCAACGGTGTCGACACAAATGGATTTTGTGTTGACTCAATTCGTTCTTCAGTTTTTCGAATGGGCCTTTTTGTGTCGACTCATTTTGCCTTTAGTGTCGACACTAAAAAGTGTAGGATACTTCGGTGAATTTGTGTTAACTCAATTGGTTTTTTGTGTTAACTCAAAATTTCTTCAAGCGAGCTCGGTAATTTTGTGTCGACTCTTCTTCAATTTGTGTTGACTCACAAAATCTGCAGGCAGCCACGATACTTTTGTGTCAACTCATTTTTAATTTGTGTCGACTCAAACTTTCGGATAACTAAAATGACGAAACATTTTAGTATTAACCCAAACTCAATTTGTGTCGACTCTTTTTGAATAGAGAGGGTCTCAGCTCTTTTATGTCAACTCAAAAGCTATTTGTGCGTACTCAAAATTTTGATATCTAAAACATCTTCAACGAATATTTAAGGTGTCAACTCATTTGCTCAAAAGTGTTGGCACGCTTGATATCTTCAAGTATCCTTAACCTTAAAGTGTTAGCTCAAAATTAATTAGGGTCAATATAAAATATTCTCTTTTAAGAATACTTAAGTGTCAATCCATTTGATAAATGAGTTATCTCATATGGCTTAAGGGTGTCAACTCATTTGTCATTTTGTGTCAACACTACCTTTTTGAAAATATTAAATATTATCCTTTTAAATCAATTTATTCTTAAAAAATTATTTATGAAAACCATCAAAATTTTAAAAAAACGCCATTGAGCTAACAATCTCTCATTTTTTTATGATTACAACAATTTCAATATTTTCTAGAAAATATTTAAAAATATTTTCAATTAAGGTTTTCCTTTATTGTTATGCCTTAAACAGGATATGTAATCACAAAGGTTAGGCATACAACAACAGAGTACTGTATATTTCTAAGATGATTTGCAAATAAAATTCAGAAGCATTCTAAGTTTGTTAAAAATTTGTTCATCAACTCAAAAATGTGCAAAGTGATTTTCAAATCCCAGACATTTGATCATAGAGATATATAGAGAGCTATGCTATCAAAAAGGAATTTCAACAGAAATATCACATTCACAATCATATAATCATTCATCCATAAAAAGAGAATATGAAAAAAAGTATGTTTACAACCATTACAACACACAACAAAAAGGAATGTATGTTTAAAGGTACAACCTCTCTTTCATAATCATAAAAACTCCTGAATGATAGAAATGTTTGTAAATGTTTTACTGCTTCTCCACTTCTTTTCCTTACTTCCTTACCTTTCCTTTTCCCCTTTTGAAATCATCAAAAGGTCGAAGTCATTGATCGTCCATAAATTTCTTGAACTTTTTTTTCTCTTCTTGTTTTTGGCATTTTTTTGAGGCTTTTTCTTTAGAGGTGTGTAGATACCCCAATTTGACCCACCTTTTCTTAGACGAATTCGATGATGAAAACAGGTGAAATGGTGCCTCAGTTCGATCCTCGGGAGGTGATCCACGCTCGATATTTGAACCTGAAACCCTCAAACCATTGAAATTTTGTTGAACCATTGAAATTTTGTTGAACCATCGAAACTTGCTGCCCAAGTAAGGCAACCGCCATGTTCAATGTGCCGACCGCCATAGAACCTCTTGGAAACCCTAGCCAAAAGTGACAACCACCAACTCTCAACCTGGCGACCGCCAACTCTAAACATGGAGACCGCCAACTCCAACATGGCGACAGCCAACTCATGACATGGCAACCGCCAACTTGAAAAATCCTAACGTGTCCCAGAACGTGTCAGCATCTCATTGGTTGAAGAATTCTATAAATACCGTACCCCTGGTACGTTTTGAACACTAAATTTGAGAGAGGGATTTAGTGAGAGAAGCTCTACCGAGTCGCCGAGCAATCAGAGCCCTGATGCCGAAACCCTGCCGAAATACTGAGATCCGAACTTTCGACACCTAGATTGGAGCCTTGCTTGGATCACCACTCGAGGATTGGCACATCGAAGCACATTCCCTCAATTTGAGGATTCTTAAGCAATCAAGGTACCTCACTTGGATCCCTGATTTTTCTAACCCTATTCTCTTTCCTTTAGGGTGATCGGATTATATTTAATCTCAATTCATGTATTTCTTTTTATTTACATAGTTAATCTTGTTCATCATTTAAATTGTTTCATTTAATTTAGTTGCTTTAATTTTATTTAATTTTGTTATTTTAATTTCTTAGTTTACACTTTCACACTAAGTACATTATCTTTTTTTTTTATTAATTTATCAAATTAGTGCTAACATAATTTAACAATACTACTAAATAATGTCGTTATTGTTATGATATAAGCAGTTACATAAAAATGGTTGTAATTGTCAATATTACACTCATTTAATTCTAGTATTTCATTTCTTCGTTTTTCTTTTCTTATTATGTTAATTTAATGTTCTACCATTTATTTTCTTGTCTTCTTTTTAGTTAGCTTAATTTCTTTTACTAGCACTTTATTTCATTTCTATTTTCTTTTCTTGTAACATTAATTTAATACTCCATTTTATTTTCTTTCTAGTTTACTATTTCTTCGCTAAAGCTTTTATTTTCTATTTCTTTTTCTTTTCTTCCAATAATAATATATTTTCTTTTTCCTAGTATTTCTTTACTTCCTTATAATGTTTAATTTAGTACTTCTTTTTCTTTTAACTTTAGTTAATTTTTAATACTAACATATCTTTTCTATTGTTTTTCTTGTAATGTAGTATTTATTTTTCTTATAAAAATTTTATTTTCTTTCCCTTTTTCTATAGCTTCATTTTCTTTACTCAACACCCTTTTTTATTTTCTTTTATTCTTGGTAAATTCAAAAATTACAAAAAGAATTTCAAGTTAATTTGCACTTTTAAATTGTAGTATAATTTTCTCCCATTTTTTAAATTATTTTTTGTCTCTCTTAAAGTATAAAATGTAAATAGTTAAATAGTATTTTCTAACCTTTTTATTTTAGCATAATTTTTCTTTTGTTAAGTTTTCCTTCTCCTTTAAATCTTTTTTGTTATAAAACCCTTATTTTAAAATTTTTTGTTACTAAGTTTTCTTTTTAATGTAGGAATTTCACATACTTTTGTTTTGGTTATACTTTTGATAATTTATGCATGTTAGTTTAGTATTATGCTTAAAATAGTTTAGCTTATTTTTGTAGCAAATTCATATTTAGATTATTTTAATAATTTCTACAATGTTTTTGCTCTTTTATTTAAATTATAATAGTTAACTTATTTTTGTGAATATTACATGTGAGAATGTTCCATATATCATTTAGTTAAAAATTACATGTCTTAGAATTTAGGATTTTACCTCTTTTATTTGCTCTCATTTGGAGTGCTATGTACATATCTTATATATTTTTAAGATTTGATTTTAGATGTTCTTTCTTTATCCCTATTTTGTTTATGTGCATGTATTTGAGAAATTTTATTAAAGAACAAATGATGATTAGTAGAGGCCAACCTTACGGTTGGACGAACGGGGTGCCTAGCACCTTTCCCGATTTGTACCTTAGCCCCCGAACCCTCTTTCTCTGGTTAACATTTTAAATATCAGTAGCTAATTTTGTTTTTCTTAGTTTTTCTCAAAAACTAAGTGGCGACTCTATTTTTAACAAAAGGGGTTTTGAAAATTAGTTTTCAAGGTGTTAAAAGATTTTTCTAAACATTCTTTGAATTTTTTATTTGTGAACATTTTTCAAAATGACCAATAAATCCCAAAGCCACAAGGTGAAGGCTCGTTCATTTTTCTTTTCTATAGCAACCATTGCATCCAAAGTAGCAGCAAGGGCTAAATCTGCTTCACGCTTCAATCATGCAACTTTTTCTTCCTTAGGTTCTTTGGGTTTGAACTGTTTGTCCTAAGCTTCTTGCAGCCATTTAAAATGCTCTTTAACTTTTTTGGAGTTGGTGTGAACCGCTGTGATGATGCCTTGATCATATTTCTTTCGAACTTGTTGAAGGAATGCCTTGTTACAGTTGACTATAGAGACATGACTGTCGTCCTTCATCTTGCACAGGGCTCTCTGAGCATCGGGAGCATTCTTAACGTCCCGACGCAGGGCTCGGTTGGTTTTGTTTAGGTGTTTGACTTTGTTAGATAAGGACGAGATTGAGCTATTAAGGTCAAACATGTCTTAATCAACTTTGGATTGGAAGGAGGTCAAGGAAGATGATAGACCTTTGACCAAAGACACAATCTTAGATAGATCAACAACAGAGGAGGTAGAAGGAGCAAATGAAACATCAAAGTGAACAGGAGGAGGAGGAGCATGTGAGGGAGCACAAGAGGGTCCAGGTGTGTCAGTCCTAACAGATGGTGGAGTAAGCGAATCAAGATCTACTCCAATATGGGAAAAATCTCGAGGTGCAGATGGATTGCGAGGAACTGATGAAGTACCACGTCGAGTGGTCCAAACTCCGTCAACCTTGGAGATTTGCATATGTTTTAAGGTAGAAACACTATACAAATCATGTTTGGAGAAGGGAACCATTTTCTGAGCGGTAAGGTCAATGCCTAAATGGCAAAAGACTTTGGTAAAAAACATTCCATGTGGAAAGGAGGAGTTAGATTTTCTATGGGATTTGAGCATATCAAAAATAAAGAAAAAACCTAGGTATAAGTTTTTCTGCTCCAGAATAGACCACATTATAAAAATGTGCATATAAAAAATATCTCCAAATTCTCCTATTTGAGGCAAAAATATGTGGTTGACCATATGGTGTAGAATCCTCATCTCAGGCTTGAGTGAGTTCGCTTCTAGGGTTTTGAAAGGGTCAATTTCATCAACTTCAAAAATTTAACTGACAGTGTCATAAAAAGAAAATTCATTGATGTCGATAGATCTCTTATTACAAGGGATAAAAGTCTCACCCTTCGGCACACAAAGGATTTCATTAAGAATAGATGAGGTTAGGTGGATTTCTGTGCTATTCACCAAAGTGGTGATGGTAGTGCTCAGAATAGATGCAATGTAAATGTTAGCATAAAAAAGTTTTACTAGCATGGGATAATGAGAGTCACGAGTTTGAAGTAGTCTCTCCCACCCGAGACTAGAAAACAAGTATTTGAAGTGCATTTCGATAGAATCGAAAAAGGTAAAATCAACCAAGCGTCCAGGGATTACCTTACGATTGACGAAGGAGTTGAAACTTGGCTGATTTGAAACTTAATGTTGCCGACATCGCAATCGCTTCCATTCTCGTTGTCGTCGCTGTCGAAGTCGTTCTCTTCTTCTTTGAAGCCCTGGGGTTTGAAGGGCCAACATCTTCGATGTGTTTACTTCCTTTATCCATTGTTCTCGGAGTCATCTTGGATCGAAGAGAGGAGATCGAATAGAGATGAGAAGATGAGGGGTTGACTCATTTTTTAAAGGAGAGAAAAACGACGGGAGATGTACAGTTGTGGAGAGAGAGGAGAAACGACATGACTGGTGGAAATCGATGCCTCTTAAATAGGCATAAAGATTTATGTCGACACAAATAATTTTTGAGTTGACACTTTTCTTTGCGAGTGTGGGTGTTCGAAATAAGAAATTGTGTCGACACTTTTTGAGAGAGAGTCGACACTTTCAACTGTTTGAGTCGACACATTTAAGCTTTGGGTCGACCCAAATTTACTGAGAGTAGGACATTGAATTGAGTCGACACTATATAGAAAGTGGTGTCGACACTTTTCACATATCAATAAAGAATATCAAAAAGTATTGAAATGCATTGAAAAGACATGGTTAATATGGTATATCAATCATGAATTTGGAGTACATAACGTACCAAGTTCTCTTCTTATGTAGCATATTCTTTCTTCATTTAAAAGTTTAGTGAATATGTCAGTAAGTTGGTAATCGGTGGCTACGAATTCAAGTTTAATGTTACCTTTTTACACATGATCTCTTATAAAGTGATGTCTAATTTCAATATGTTTGGTTCTGGAGTGTTGTATTGGGTTCTTGGATATATTGATTGCACTTGTATTATCACATTTTATAGGGATATGATCTAAGAAAAACCATAGTCTTGTAGTTGTTGTTTCATCCAAAGAGCTTGTGCACAATACCTACCAACTGCTATGTACTCAACCTTGGTTGTAGACAAGGCTATCGAGTTATATTTCCTACTAAATCAAGAGATTTGTGAGTGTTCTAGGAATTGACATGTTCTACTTATACTTTTTCTATCCATTTTATATCTGGCAAAATCAGCATTTGAATAGCTAAATAACTCGAAGGCTATTCCTTTAGGATAGAATAATTCTAAATTTTGTGTACCTAAAAGGTATCTAAAGATGCTCTTAACGACAGTCACATGTGATTCTTGAGGGTTAGATTGAAATTTTGCACACATACAAACACTAAACATAATATCAGAGCGGCTAGCAGTTAAGTGTAGTTGAGATCCAATCATACCTCTATGGAATTTTTCATCTACTGCTATACCATTTTCGTCCTTGTCAAGCTTTGTTGTAGGACACATCGGGGTTCCCATGGGTTTTGCTTTAAGTATGTCAAACTTCTTCAATAAGTCCCTTGTATATTTAACTTGATTGATGTAGATTTTTCTTGTATTTGTTTGATTTGAAGTCCAAGAAAATAGTTGAGTTCTCCTATCATACTCATCTCAAATTCTCTCTACATACACTTAGCAAAGTTCTTGCAAAGCGATTCATTAGTTGCACCAAAAATAATGTTATGTACAATAAATTTGGACAACTAGCATATCATTTTCTTAAGACTTGATGAAAAAAGTGATATCAATTTTTTCTCTTGAAAACTCATTTTTAATCAAGAATTTGCTGAGTTTTTCATACCACGCTCTAGGTGCATGCTTAATCATAAAGAGTCTTAGTAAGTTTGTAAACATGACTTGAAAAATCTGAATTTTCAAAGCCAGGAGATTGTTTCACAAAACCTTCCTCCGAGATAAAACCATTTAAAAAGGCACTTGTGACATCCATTTAATAGACTTTGAAAATTTTAAAGTATGTAAAAGCAAGTATCATCCTAATGGCTTCAAGTCTAGCCACAAAAGCAAAAGTCTCATCAAAATTGATGCATTGTTCTTGATTGTAATCTTGGACTACCAATTGAGCTTTGTTCCTAAGAACTACTCTATTCTCATCTATTTTGTTTTTAAAAACTCATTTTGCACCAATAATGGAGTGTTCCTTAGGTCTTGAGACTAAAGTCTAAACCTTGTTTCTTTCAAATTGGTTAAGCTCTTCTTACGTAGCCAAGGTCCAAAAGTCATCGTTTTCGGCTTTCTGAAAATATTTTTATTCAGTCTGGGAAAGAGATGCTAGATTATCACGAATATTATATAGAAAAGATCGAGTTTTGATACCTTGAGATAGATCACCAATGATAAGATCTTTTGGGTAACCACGAGTTACCTCCACTCTTTAGGCAAATCTAAATTTTTTGGATTTAAAGGTCTAACAGCCTGTTGAATTTCATTTTGTTGAGAATTTGAAATTTTCTCTTGATTTGGCTCATCTTGGTCTTTAATGAAGATATCTTCAACACATTTGTCTGTTAATGAAATTGTCTTCACAAAATTCATTTGAAGAGCCAATGTTAACTTCATAAAAAATATGTATAGAGTTTTCAACAATTAAGGTCCTTTTATTGAAAACTCTATAAGTTTTACTAGATAAGAAATATCCTAAGAAAATACTTTTATTGAATTCTGCATCGAACTTGTTCAAAAGTTCTTTGTTGTTGTTTAAAATAAAACATTTGCACCTAAAGACGCGAAAATAATTGATGTTAGGTTTTCTTCAATTCCATAGCTCATATGGGGTTTTCTTGAAAGAAACTCGTATCATAACTCTGTTTATGATAAAACAAGCGGTATTGACAACCTCGGCCCCAAAATATCTTGGTAGATTATTTTTATTGGGCATGATTCTAGCAATTTCTTCCAATGTCCTATTCTTCATCTCAACAACTCCATTTTATTGAGGGGTTCTAAAAGTAGAGAAGTTATGGTTAATCCCGTTATCATCACAAAACTTTTGAAAATTTTTATTTTAAAATTTTCTACCATGATCACTTCGGATACTTTTGATTTGAAAATCTTTTTCATTTTGAACTCTCTAAGACTGTTTTGCAAAAAAGGCGAAGGCTTCATTCTTATGAACTAAGAATAGTACCCAAGTGTATCTAGAGAAATCATCAACAATAACAAAAGCATATCTTTTGCCTCCAATGCTTAAAGTTCTTGTTGGACCGAATAAGTCCATGCGCAATAGTTGTAAGGGTCTAAAAGTTGAAATCTCATTTTTAGAATGAAAAAAACTTCTAACTTATTTGCCTTGTTGACATGCATCATACACTTTATCTTTTTAAATTTTGATTTGAGGTAACCTAATTACCAATTACTTTTTTAAAAGTTTAGAAATCAAGTTCATGTGTGCATGTTCAATCCTTCTATGCCACAATTAACTATTATCACTCAAGGCAGCTAAGAATTTTGTGTCATTTTTAGAAAAATTATTTAGAATGAATGTGTAAACATTTTTATGCCTATGACCTTTAAAAATAACTTTGTTGTTAGTTAAATTTTCAATAACACACTTAGCATAATCAAAGACAACCTTGTGGCTTTTGTCACAAAGTTGACTTATGCTAAAAAGGTTATATTTCAAACCATCAACAAGTAAAATATTTTCAATAGAAGGGAAAAAATTTTTATCGATACAACCGATTCCTATGATTTTTCCTCTGTTATTGTTTCTAAATGTTACAAGTCCACCATCTTTTGGTTTGAGGGATGGAAATATTGATTGGTCGCCTGCCACATGTCTTGAACAAGTGCTATCAAAACACCACATCCCCTCATTGATTGAGGGCTTGAAACATACCTACAAGAAGAATTAATTTTTGACTTTTGGTACCCAAATTTTCTTAGGTCATTTGGAGTTAGTTTCTTAAGAATATGTTCCCTTAGGAACCCAAACCTTCTTGATAGATAACTTAGAGGATTTTCTTTGTGGACAATGTGTGACAGTGTGTCTATGTTCATAGTAATGAAAATGGATAGCGTTTGTGTGATTAGAAGATACTTTAACAAAGATATTGCTTAAGAACTTTTGTTTCTTCTTTGGTTTATACCCAATCCAGACTTTGTCATAAATATATTTTTGCATGCCGAGAAGTTTGTCTTAGTTGTTCTTTTCTTGAGTAAACTTGTAAACAGTTTTGGTAAGATCTTCAACCTTTTCAATCAAAATCTTGTTTCCATATTTCAAGACAGAAACTTGTTTTGATAAAGTAAGTTTTTCACTTTTCAAGATTTCTATTTCACTTGAGGAGGAAATAACTAACTTTTTAAAAATAAAGTTCTTAACACCCATTCTTCTCAATTCATCATGCAAATCTTCAAATGCATTTTGTAATTCATCTAGAGAGAAAGAGTCATGAGTTAGCTCATCATCTTTCTTAGCCAGAAGGTATAGATTTGTAACCTCATTTTCTTCTCTTTCGTTCTCAGAGCTGCTGTCATAACTTTCATGCCACGCAGCTATCATAGCCTTCTTTAAGCCCTTTTTGAACTGCTTATTGATTTGAGGATATTTGGTCTTGACATGTCTTGGCTTTTTGCATTCATAGAAAATTATTTCATTTTTCTTGTAATCGATTTTGAATTTGCTTGAATCGCCCATTGTATTTAGTAGGCTCGCCTTTGTGTCCTTCCTTCTTGAAGAACCTTCTTCTTCTTTGTTTCTTATTTCTAAGAAATCGTTTAAACTTTTTTGTGATGAGGGCTATATCTTTGTTCTCATCACTTGAGGAGTCTTTATCAGATTCTTCGTCATGAGTTAAAGACTTGAAAGCGATGCCCTTCTTCTTTTTGTTGTCATCCTTGTCATCAATCTTAATATTCATCTCATGAGTCATGAGATATCCAAGATGTTCCTCTAAGCTGAGAGTGTTAAGGTCTTTAGTTTCTTGGATAGCTGTGACTTTAACTTTCTAGTTCTTAGGCATGCACTTAAGAATTATCCTCACCATTTCTGCATTAAAATAAATCTTACTAAGAGATTTTAGTCTATTAATAATATCAGTAAAGCGAGTAAACATGTCTAAAATGGTTTCATCATTCTTCATTTTGAATAACTCATAATTATGAAGAAGCATACTTATTTTGGACTCCTTTACTTGGTTAGTATCCTCATAGGTAATTTCAAGTCTGTTTCATATTTCTTTTGCGGTGTCACATGTAGAGATTCTATTGAATTTATTGGGGTCAAGTGAGCAATATAGGAGATTCATGACTTTAGCATTCTTTAAAATTTTTCTAATGTCATTTTCTGTCTGTTCATTTTCTAGTTTAGGAATGATTGTTCCTTCAATGGTCATGGTAGGTTTCTAGGTCCATTAATGATAACCCTCTAGAGGTCCTAGTTTACGGCTTGAATGTATATCCTTATTCTAGTCTTCCAATAATTGTAATTTGTTCCATTGAATAAGAGAGGTCTATTGGTCGACTGGCCTTCAGATTAGATAGGTCTGATGCTAGTAGTTGCCATATAAACTCTTATACTGTTAAGTCAAAATAAGAGCCCAAGCTGTGATACTAATTATTAGTTTTAGGTATTCCAAGAGGGGGATGAAGTGGGTCCTAAAAAGATAATAACAATTTTAAAACTATTTTAAAAACCTTTTAATATTACAAACAAATATAGGAAGTATAAATAAAAAATAAAGCAATGCAAGTATTAAAGAGGTTAGGGATAGAAAAAATGAACCAAATACCAAGATTTATAGTTGTTCGACTTTTTCCAAGCGCACGTCCACTTCTCAAGACTCCCCTTGAGAATTTCACTAATCTAGAATGTATGGGTGCATCCAAAACATTTTACAACTCCAAAACGATCCTACGAAAAACACGCATTTATTTTTCTTCTAATCTCTTTACTCACTCACTTAAAGGACAAATGGTAACTCACCTTTAGATACAATAAATGGGAGGATTAAATGTGCATCACTCACTTACTTTATAGAAATGATTGGCAATAAATGAAGAAGTAAAGAGATGAGAAATAAGAGCTGAAGTTAAAGCAATAAATGAGAGCTTGAAGAATTTGAACTTTGAATCAAGCAATACAACAGTGATTGTAAGTCTCCAGATGTTTTAAATGCTAAGGAGTAACTCTTTATATATGCTCTTGAGATTTCATGACCGTTGGAGGTAGGTGAGGGCATTTAACGCCAAAAATTCAATCGTTGAAGTCTGCTGCACGTTTGAATTTTCGTCGCAAGTATCGATACGTTTTCTTTAGGGTCGACACAAAACGTTTAGGGCAAGGTTCTTCAAGTGATTGGGTTGACTTAAATCTTTTGTGGTGTCGACACGATTTCTGTATTTTTCTCACTAATACAATGGTGTCGACACAAATGGATTTTGTGTCGACTCAATTCGTTCTTCATTTTTTCAAAAGGGCCTTTTTGTATCGACTTATTTTGCGTTTGGTGTCGATACTAAAAAGTGCAAGAACCATTGGTAAATTTGTGTTGACTCAATTGGTCTTCTGTGTCAACTCAAAATTTCTTCAGGCGGGCTTGGTAATTTTGTGTCAACTCTTCTTTAATTTGTGTCGACTCACAAAATCTGCAGGCGGCCGTAGTACTTTTGTGTCGACTCATTTTTAATTTGTGTCGACTCAAAGTTTCAGATAACTAAAGTGACGAAACACTTTAGTGTCGATCTAAACTCAGTTTGTGTCGACTCTTTTTTAGTACAAAGAATCTCAGCTTTTTTGTGTCGACTCAAAAGCTATTTGTGTCAACTCAAATTTTTGATACTTGAAACATCTTCAACGAATATGTTAAAGTGTTAACTCATTTGCTCAAAAGTGTTGACACACTTGAGATTTTCAAATATCCTTAGCCTTAAAGTGTTGACTTAAAAATCAATTAGGGTCATCACAAAATATTCTCTTTTAAGAATATTTAAGTATCAATCCATTTGAGAAATGAGTAATCTCATATGGCTTATGGGTGTCAACTCATTTGTCATTTCGTATCAACACTGCCTTTTTAAAAATATTAAATATTATCATTTGAAATCAATTTATTCTTAGAAAATGATTTATAAAAATTATCAAAATCTAAAAAAAAAGAGCATTTGGGTTAACAGATATCAAAATGGGTTTGTATGGAATCGTCTTTTGTCGACTGTTAAGGACCAAGTTAAAGAGGTAAATCAGTCAGGGCTAACCCAGGTGCTGGGTTTGGCTGCGTTGGCAGTGGTGGATTTGTGGGTTTTGGGTGAGGGTTTGTGGGCGGAAGATTCAACGGAGGAGGAAATGGGTGATGATGGTGGGTTTGTGGCGGCGGTAATGTCGGAGGGTGGAGTTTGGGGGAGAGAAAGAGAAGTGAGCGTGAGAGTGAGAGTGAAGAAGGAATCACTCCTTGCCAAACCATTTATTGATTTTTTTGGGTAGGCATCCCTCTCACTCTTTTGCAGAGAAAATGGATGGAAGACATTAGAGCATATTGACTAAATAAAACTGATCATGTTTAATTATCTACTTTCATGCGAACTTATTACTATTGTAAAAGTCAACGCTTCATTTGGTATATCCTTCTAAGAAAATGATACACCAAATGTCCACATGGTGTTAAAAAGATGAATGTTAAAGTGCTTTAGGAGTTTTTCACTTTCCGTCCATTTTCGATTGTTACGTTGAATTTTATAGTAATATGTAAGGAGGGTGAGTTTTATATTTTTTGTCCAAATAATTTATGGAGAAGAAATTAAAATAAATTTAAACAACTGTTTTGTATGTGGATAATATTAGAATTTAAATTAATGTGAGTCGATTTTAAATATTTTTTCACATTAAAGTGAAGTGTTTACTTTATTAT
>JAOTRH010472796.1:0-26601 GCA_034768845.1 Heliamphora exappendiculata | reverse complement strand
AGGAGTCATATATACTGATTCTTTAAGGTAACCATTCAAGAAGGCATTCTTGACATCCAGTTGATATAGAGGCCATCCCCTGTTGGCTGCAATGGAACAAGTTCCCAAGTCCCAAGCAAGGCTTCCATTTCCTCTTCCATAGCTTTCTTCCACTTCGGGTGAGACAATGCTTCGGCAAGACTGGAAGGTTCTCTGATTGAAGAAATGGCTGAAACAAAAGCTTGAAAGTCAGGGCACGATAAAATTAGAGAAAAAATGGCTAATGGGATGGTTAGTACATGATCTCTTTCCTTTCTTAAGAGCAATTGGTAAATCAAGACCCGAGGAAGAAGAAGCAAGAGGAGAAAGAGGAGGTATTTCAGTGATAGGCGTACCCGAGTCCTTATAGAGCATTTGATGGGTCATCGTTGGCTCAATGGACTGTGCCCTTCTTCTTCTGTCTCTGATATGTCTTAAGCTCACAAGGCTGAAATTGAGGCGCCCCGTCCAAGGAGTGACTCTCTCTCAGCTCAGAACTAGGATAGATGGATGAACTATTTTCAGAGGGAAGAACCACTTGTGATCTGCTTCCCTCATCACTACACTTCTCCCCCTTCGGGAAGCTACTTTGTGATGGTGGCTTCCCTTGGTTTGAAAAATCAGGAACATGCTCAACAAAAGTGACATCCTTATAAAGATATACAAGACCATCTTTTGGATTCATACACTTGTACCCTTTCTTGCCAGGAAAGTAACCAAGAAAGGCACATGGAATGGACCTATTATCAAACTTCTCACAGGTAGGATGTAACACATTTTCAAACGCAACACAGCCAAACACACGAGGAACAAGATGAAATAGAGTGGAATCCGGAAGTAAAACATAAAATGGTGATTTTTCATTCAATACACGAGAGTGCATTCTGTTAATCAAATAGCATGCAGTAAGAATAGCTTCAGACCAAAAACGGAAGGGAACTTGCATACCAGTTAGGAGGGATCGAGTCAAACTTATCTAGTGTGGCAAGTGACTTTTTTTCTTTCCGCCACCCTGGGGCGTATATGAACAAAAAGACTGAGGTTCAATCCCTTTTTCCTGTAATCACACTAATCTTTCTGATCTACTTCCCACCCTCTCCCGCAGGTCGAGCACTACTCCGCACCCTGTATTGTCAAACGTCAGGCTTTGATACTGCAGTGAACTTGTTTTGTAAAAGGGGTCTTCATCATTGCATGGAAAATCTTTCAAAATAGTGGTCACTTCTCGATTTCATGAGAGAAATCCAAGTCAGACGCTCATAGTCATCTATTCAGGATAAAAAATCTTTATAACCACCAAACTCAGTAATGGGAGCGGGTCCCCACACGCCAGAATGAACAACATCAAAAGCACACAACCCTCTACTCAAACAACAAGGAAACTGAGTTCGATAATGTTTAGCAAGTTCACAAGTACCACAACGAAAATCAGAAGCTTGAATTTCAAACTCGATGAATAGGGAAATACAGAACGTCGAACAGATAGAGGAGGATGTCCTAATCTAAAGTGCCAGAGAGATGTCCTCTTATGTGAGAGAGGACTGGTACGCCTGATTCCGATCGCCACTTGTGGTCAGAAGATACAGTCCATGAGCTTCACGAACCCCACCAATCGTCCTCCCGGTCCGAAGGTCCTTCAAAAGACTATTATTAGATAGAAAGTGAGACTGCGAGGCTTTTGGTGAGAGAACTAACAGAAAGCAGATTTGAAGGAAAGCTTGGAACAATAAGCAAAGAGGACAGGGATAGAGAAGGAGAGACTACAGCTGTTCCAAGACCTGAGATAGGGGTGAGTGAACCATCTGCGAGTCTAACCTTCTCTGAGCCTAAGGATGAAAACGAGGACAAAATACGAGACTCACTGGTCATATGGTCAGTCGCACCAGTATCTATAATCCAAGAAGATAAAGATATAGGCAGTACAGTGGCATTCAAAACAGATCTGGTAGTACCTGGAACTGAAGTGGGAGCTCTAGAGGAGAGGCCCTCCAATGCATCGATGCCTTTCATCAGACGATCAATCTTGTCTTCTATGCCGCTAGAAGCAGAGGCAGAAGCTCTATCTGTGTCAGTAGTCAGTATTGGGTGCAATGGTCTCTGAAGTCGCTGAATGAGCATTTCTAGCATTGCCCGTCGGTCGACCGTGAAGATCCCAACAAGTATCTCTCGTATGGCCAATCTTATTACAGTAGAGACAAGAGAGAGCTGAGAGTTAGAGCAGAGAGGGAGCAGAATGAGAGAGGGTGAGAAACAGAGAATTAGAGAATAGAGAGGGAGCTGAGAGTTAGAGAAGAGAGGGAGCAGAGTGAGGGAGGGTGAGACAGAGAGAGAGATCGGGAAGGATGAGAGAGGCTGGCTAGAGGGTCGGCGGCGACGAGCGGCGATGGAGCGGCCAGCGGCGATGGAGCACGACGAGCGGCTAGTGGCACGGCGGCGACGCAGTGCTCCTTCCTCTTCTTCTTCCTTGTGAGTTGTGGCAGTGGAGCCCTCTGTTTGGTTTGGACTTTGGAGCTTAAGCTTTTTTCCCTCTTTTTACTCTAGGCTCACCTAAGCCCGTCCAAAATTCTAGGCCCGAGACCTGAGCTCGAGGCCTGGGATCGAGCCATTTACCCCTAGGACCTGGGCCGACCTCCGGGGAAAAAAGCCTGGCCCGGCTCGGCCCGGCCCGAAGAATTGGCGAGAGCCCGCCGGGCTCGAGTTGGGCTTGGCCCGCCCGGTCCACGGCCGGGCCGAAATTACATGCCTATCTAAAGCTTCCCCTGATCCCAAGGAGATTGATCTTTGGGAAAGCAAAGATGCCCATATTATCTTTTGGTTACTAGGTTCTATTGAACCACATATAGTGAATAATCTTCGATCATTTACTACTACTAAGGAAATGTGAGATTATCTTAGGAGCATTTATTTTCAAAATAATGCTACACGAAAGTTTCAATTGGAGTAAAAAATTGGCAACTATCGTCAAAGTAATCTTTCTATTAAACAATTCTATTCTGAATTCCTTAATTTATAGAGCGAATATTCTAGGATAGTTCATTCTACCGTCCCTAAGGAAGCCTTAGTGGCACTACAAGTTGTTCATAACAAAAGCTGAAGAAATCAGTTTCTGATGAAGCTAAGGCCAGAATTTGAGACTGCACACGCTGGTTTAATTAACCGACATCCTGTTCCATCATTGCATGTTTGCTTGGGGGAATTACTACGTGAAGAACGTCTAGTCACTCAGCTTAGCCTCACTCCAGAAACCATGACGTCTGAAATAATTAATGTGGCATATGCTGCTTAAGGCAAAGGAAGATCCAAGTCACAGACTCAATGCTACAGTTGCAAGGAGTTTGGACATATTGCCAAGCATTGCAGCAAGAAATTCTGTAATTATTGCAAAAAGGAGGGACATATCATTAAAGATTGCCAAGTGTGACCTCAAAATCGGCGCGCTCCAGCCATGCCTAATGTTGTCCAGTCCAATTTCACGGCTGCCTCTCTGGTTCTCTCTCCGAAACAACATTTTGTAGGTAGTTCTTCCTCTACTCTTACACTCAAGATGGTCCAACGGATGATTGTTTCTGCCTTCTTTGCCTTTGGCATACAAGGTAAGGGAAATCTACTTTTCCTTGATTGGTTGACTCTGCAGCTTCCAATCATATGATTGGCAGCACAAATGTTTTACATAATGTTCGTAAGTATGAGGGTGGGCAGCATATTCAAATAGCCAATGACAGTGCTCTTCCTATCACTGCGATTGGAACTTTGGGGTTTTCCTTTAACAATGTTTTTGTGTCCCCAGATTTATCTGCCAATTTAATTTCTGTTGGTCAATTGGTAGGTAATAATTGTAAAGTTCATTTTGATCGTGATGGTTGTTGTGTGCAAGATTAAACATCAAGAAAAGGGGAAAGTGATAGCAAATGGGCCTAAAATGGGACATCTCTTTCCTCTCCAATTTTTCATTCCTAGTTCTGCTTTTTTTAGTTGTATTGCTGTTAGTTATGTTTAGCATAAGAAATTGAGACATCCCAATTATGTTGTTTTGACTTATCTTATGAACCATGGTTATTTGGGCAATAAAGATTTGTTTTCATCTTCTATTGTGTCTTCCGATTGTGATTCTTGTAAACTTGATAAAAGCAAATCCTTACCATTTCCTTAGCATGGCAATCAGGCTTCTATTTGTTATTATTCATACTGACGTCTGGGGCATCAGTCCAATTATTTCACATGCTCAGTACAAATATTTTGTGATATTTATTAATGATTATAGTCGTTTCGTTTGGGTATATTTTCTTCGTTCTAAAACTGATGTGTTTTCTATCTTTTAGAATTTTGTTGCTTTTGTTGAGAATCAATTTTCTACATATATTAAGACTCAATTATCTGATTCCGGGGGGGGGGGGAGTACATGTCCAGTGACTTTCAATTTTATCTAAGAATGAAGGATATTCTCTTCCAACGTTCTTGTCCTTACACTCAATAAAATGGGGTTGTAGAGCGTAAAAATCGTCATCTTTTGGATGTTGTTCGTACATTGATAATTGACTCTTCTGTACCTTCTAAGTTTTGGGTAGAAGCATTATATATGGCTGTTTATTTGGTTAATCGTCTATCCTCCTAAGTTCTCAATTTTGATTCTCTGTATTCTCATTTATTTGGTTGCGTTTGTTTTGTTCACTTGCCATCAACTGAACGTCACAAGCTTGCTCATCAAGCTGTTAGGTGTGCTTTTCTTGGATATAGTAATATCCATAAAGGGTTTGTGTATTATGATTCGGTTGCTAATAAACTTCGTATTTCTCGAAATATGGTCTTCTTTGAAAATCAATATTTCTTTCAGTCTTCTGCTTCTCATGATTCCTCTTCTGTTTTGCTTCCTATTTTTGATGATATATCTTATCCTGTTGAACGCTTTAAGTCAGAAGTTGTGTATCAGAGACGTCGTCCACCGGTCCCATTGCCTGACCTTGTCCCGATGCCTAATCCTGTCCTGGCTGAACCTCATCGATCATCTCGAATTTCACGTCCTTCGTATAGGTATGGGTTCTCTCATACAGCCCTTCAAGTCACTCTTGATACTACTACTGTACCTAAGTCTTACTCTCAAACATCTACACAAGCATGTTGGCAACAAGCTATGCAAGAAGAGCTTCAGGCTCTTCAGGACAATCACACTTGAGATATTGTTCCTTGTCCTGATGGCGTTAAACTTCTTGGCTGCAAATAGATTTATGCCATAAAGCTATGGCCTGATGGTTCTATCGACAGATATAAAACCCGTCTGGTGGCTCTTAGGAGTCAACAGGAGTGTGGGCTTGATTATGAGGAGTCGTTTGCACCTGTAGCCAAGATGACTATTGTTCGCACTGTTATGGCTATTGTTATCTCAAAAGGGTGGTCACTTCGACAGATGGATATGAAGAATGCATTTCTGCATGGCGACCTCAAAGAAGAAATATGCATGACTCCTCCACCTGACATGTTCACTCACTCCTCTTATGAGGTTTGTCGTTTGAAATTGTCTCTCTATGGATTGAAGCAAGCATGTGGTGCCTAATTTGAGAAGTTTGTTATACTCTTCTTGGCTTTAATTTTATTCAGAATCAGTTTGACTCCTCTCTCTTTCTCTGAACAGCTGCTACTAGGATTGTTGTACTTGTATATATAGATGATATTGTTATTACAGGGTCTGATCCTCAAATGATTACAAATCTACAGGCGCATCTCAACATTACATTTTATATGAAAGATCTTGGACCTCTGCAGTATTTTCTTTGTCTTGAGGTACACCGATGTCCAACTGGCATACTTCTGCATCAATACAAGTATACTCAAGAGATTCTCACCTTAACTGGTCTTCAATCCGGCAACTCATTCCTTACTCCTATGGAGGTCAACTTGAAGTTACAGCAAGAGGCTGGCGAGCTATTATCTGATCCCTCGTCGTATAGGCAGCTGGTAGGGAGTTTGAATTATTTGACAATTACTCGGCTTGATATTTCTTATGTTGTACAGCAAGTTAGTCAGTTTATGCAGGCTCCTCGCCATTCTCACTTGGCCGTTGTACAACGTATTCTTCGTTATCTCAAGAGTACTTCTGGTCGCAGGTTATTTTTTCCTACTAGGACTTCTTTACAATTGATAGGTTTTAGTGATGCGGATTGGACTGGTTATCCTGATACTTGTTGTTCAGTTACTGGTTTGTGCATATTTCTTAGTGATGCTCTTATTTCTTGGAAGAGTAAGAAATAAGATCGAGTCTCTAAATCTTCAACAGAGTTTGTAAATCCTCAACAGAGTATGAATATCGTGCTATGTCATCCGCATGCTCTGAGATTGTTTGGCTTCGGGGTCTGTTGGGTGAACTTGGTGTTCTTCAGCTTACTCCTACTCCCCTTTCATGTTGATAACACCAGTGCTATTCAAATTGCTGCAAATCTTGTCTTCCATGGGCGCACAAAACACACTGAAGTCGATTGTCATTCTATTCATGAAGCACTTGACCAACATGTGATTACTCTCCCTTACATTTCCATGGAGTTCCAAACGGCTGCTGTGTTCACCAAGACTCTATCTCGTTACCGACATCAATTCATAGTTGACAAATTGATGCTTCGTAATCCACCAGCATCAATTTGAGGGGGGATGTCAACTGTAATATCTTACTATAATATTATTGTAATTATTGATTTAGGGAGATTGATGGAGATTGATTGATAGGAGTGATTATAGGCTTATTTAGGGAGATTGATTGTATTGTAATTATGGTACAAAGTAATTGTACGATGATTTAGAGAGATTGATTAATAAGAGTAATTATAAGCTGATGTAAGGAGATTTATTGTATTATAATTATGGTACAAAGTGATTTTGGGCTGACTTAGGGATATAGGAGTGATTGTAGGCTGATATTATGATAATACTTTCATATTTAACAAGAAGAAATCCTTCATTGAGAGGCATTCAGACCATTTGACAGATGCAAGGCAATTATATTATGCTAAAAAGTCAAGATTTCTGTAGAAAGAAGATATACCTTGTACACCCGAAATTGCTTGAGTTCTTCTTTGTCCTGGATGGAAATAACTATTTTAGCTCTTTCACAAGGAGGTCTGGATGGCTGATCAGCTGCACTCTCTACTGTAGGTTGCATAGAAGAGTTAAAGTCTCTTTTCACTGATTGTTCTACAGAACGCAGTACTTCTTCGGCCGCTTTAGCAAATGATGCCAGCTCCTGCTTCTTTAACCTGCACACAAGGAACACAGTTATAGAATAGAGAGAAACCCAAACATACATAACCTATGACACAATAACATATTAAGACGCGTCAATATCGAAAAATATCGATACAGCCAATAGCCAGAGATTAAATGCATGCTACAGCCTGTAACTCAAAAACCATATTTGTCTTCCTAAGTGAACATTACACAGGCGAACACTCCCCCTCTCTCGCGCGCAAATAGGAACAAATGAAGGAAGAATTCATGCTAGCATGAACAACTACAACAAGGATGAAGTACAGAATGACACACAAATAAAAAGGATATGTCACATTTCAAAATAATGGATATTTTGATATATCTCAATTTTGTCAAAAAATGTAATATTTAAGTGGAATATTGGGAAACGCTTTTAAAGTCATTAATTGCAGTTTTGCACATAATTTTAGATTTGATAGTATGGCATAAGGCACAACAAGAACAAACAATGCTCACTTCATGAAGAGACATGTATAAGGGTCCAAGAAAATATGCATGGCCAATTCTGGAACATTTAAACCATTGTGGATGGTTGGATGAAGTGAGACGTTTCGGACGATAGCAAGCACTGAGATGACAAGTGGTCGACTGGAGGTGGAAATTGAAGTACAAAAAAGAAGCTTTAAGCTTTGAGGGTAAAAAAGACAAGTGAAGAAGAAGAAGAAGAAGAAGAAGAAGAGGGAAAAGAAAAAGTGAATAGGTTTTTTTAGGGATCTAATATGTCCCATTTTCCTATAAGAATTTATATTAAGATAAAAGAAAACTAAATTAAAAGAATACCACTCAGACAAAAATAAGAGCACAAAATAAATTTAACTACTCTAACACTCCGCCTCAAGCTGGAACATATAGATCACACATGCCTAGCATGACAAATGCTGAAAAGAGAAAGCAGTACAGGTTTTGTGAAAATATAGCACAATTATCTTTCGAGTGGACATCCTGAGTGATAATTTACTTCCTCAATAACAAATCATGAATGAACTGATAATCAACATACATATACTTAGTTCACTCGTGAAAGACTGGATTCTTAGCAATGAAAATTGTGGCTTGATTATTACAAAACATTTGCATCAAAAAAGAAACACGAACGCCAATGTCCAAAAAAAGAGAGCGAGCTGATAACAATTCAGATGTAATATAAAACATAGCATGATATTCAACTTCATCACTAAAACGGAGAACGATAGCAAATTCTTTACTACGCCAGGTAACAAGGTTATCTCCAACAAAGGTGCAATAGCCAAAAGTAGACCATCGATCAGAGTGAATGCCAACGAAATCTACATTATTAAATCCAACTACAGACAAAGTACAAGAAGGCCGATAGAGCAAACAGATCAGGTCCACTCTTCAAATATTTTATAGTGCGACAAACATCATCAATGGGAGACCAATGTGGAACATGCATAAACTGACTAACCACAACAATCGCATAGGTAATGCAGAACGAATAACTATGAGATAAATTAATTTGGCAACAAGACAGCGATAACGCCGAACATCAGAAAAGAGATCTCCCAAATCAGCATAAGCTTAACCGTCAAGTCCATAGGAGTATCAATAGGTCGAGCACCAAGAAGGCCAGTCTTAAATAAAAGATCAAGAACATATTTCCGTTGAAAGAGAAAAATGCCGTGAGAAGAGCAAGCAATTTCAATCCCAAGAAAATAGTGAAGGACACCCAAGTCCCTAGCGTGAAAAGTTTGACATAAGTGCCGCTTTAAAACAACAATACCACTAGAGTTATTACTAAAAAATAATGATATCATCAACAAATATAATCAAGATAATGGTGTCACTAGAGGAGTGACGAAAAAAACATAATGGTTTATGGAGGAATTCCGAAAGTCACAGTCAAGCACAATATAGCTAAAGCGGTCAAGCTAAGAACGAAGAGACTGCTTACAGACCATAAAATCTTATGTTTTCACTAAAAATAATTAAGTCATACGAGAGTAATCATTAACAAAGATAACAAAATAGAAATATCCATATTAATATTAAGAGTTTGAGAAGCACCCCAAATATCAATATGGATTACAACAAAGGACTAAGACTGACGACTATGACTACAATAAGGAAAAGAGTTACGGTGATGTTGTCTAACTAACAAGCTTCACGTTCTAAATTAGGCAAAGAACCCAAAGTAGGAATAGCTAACTTATGTTTGGCCAAAGATGGGTGATCCTGCCGAAAATACCACTGAAGAGGAGTAATAGAAGCACTTAAGGCAGATGATGTTTTGGGAGATGCATGATCAATATCCAAAAAGGAGAGACCATCTTTCACATGTCCTAAACCACTCATTTTCCTAGTCTACAGATCTTGAAAATACAGATAAAAGAAAATGTTATAGAGCAATTTTAAACTTTAGTCAATTGATTAATAGAAAGAAAATTTAAGGAAAAATCTAGATCATAGACTCTAGAGATAAAGTGAGGGATTGGTTGGGACGATGAGCACTTTTTCCATGGACGGAGGAGAGGAACCATCAAATAAAATAATATTATTCTCAATAGGAGTAAAATAAAATAAAAAATGAATTACCAGACATGTGAGAACTAGCTCCAAGAATCTATAATCCATAAAGGAGGTAAAAGAGCAGTACATGCAAGATTACCTAAATCAGCTAAAATAGCAGTAGAAGTGGAAGAAGGGTAAGCAGTACGCAATACTTAAACAAGATCACTAAGTTGAGCGCAAGTCAATCATGAGAACTAGAATTAGGGGCTGCCTGACTAGAAGGAGCAAATTATACCGGGGGGGAATCTACAGAGTATTATCAATAATCTGTGAACATAACTTAGCTTCCCACACTTCTATCAACAATAGAGTTCAGTATGATTAGTACCCTCACAATAATCACATTTATTGTTTACCCTGGCTGCCTGTTTGACCACCACTATGAGATTCCTCACAAGAACTAGACCACCACAACACGTGGGCCATTACAATCACCAGTGAAAACTAAAGCAAAGGGCTTCAAAATACAAGGAGAACGGGACATACTGGATCATTGTACCAAAGATGAGCACAAAAGACGAGAATAAGCATTTGCTGCAGTAGACAAGGTCCCATTGGCAAGAATTTGATCTTTGAATCCACATAGCTCAGGGTCCAAACCAAAAGGCAAGGAAGCCGCGATCATAAAGTCTTCCCAGTGGCAATGTGCGAGATCAGTAGTGAAAGGTCTTAACTGCAACAATTGGTCCAAAAAATTCTTTAAAACGCTGTAATACTCAAGTAAGGGCTTCCTGACCTGCTTTGTGGTGAAAATTTACTCATAAATATCATAAAAAAGAGACATTACATTGATGTGAGAAAGAGTAAACAACAAAATTCCAACCATTCTTAGAAGTGTCACAAAATTCAACACTTGCGACAATACTGGGCTCCATATTATACCACAGCCATCCCCTAAAAATAAAGTCCACACCCATCCAATCTTTGTATTTTAAATTTGTCATAGGGAAAGGATCATCAGTTATGCACTTCAATTTACGCTTCCCACCCAAAAAGATTTGAATGCATGTGCCCAAGCTCGATAACTCAATCCATTTAACTTTACAGATGTAATTGATACGGTCATATCATCATCCTCAAGTAAGGAGGCTTAGACTTTAGCCATTATATTTCAAAACAGAAGAGATCAAGCCACTAGATGAAGGAAACAAAGGTACCCAGTCTAATATGAAGCAAAAAAAGAAGCCTAGAGTCTAGAAGATCCACAAGAAGCAAGAACACCAGAATAACCAAACAACTTTGATGTAACCATCAACCAGCTGAAAATAACCAACTCCGATGCAATTTAAATCTATCAAATCAATAGAAAGCAAACATGGCAAGAGTATTTTCAGTCCATCTGGAGAAGACCTGAGGCCTTAATTTGAAACCAAAAATCGAAACCCACAAACTAGAAAGAAAAACAAATGTGATATGCCGAAAAAATTGATACCAACAATGACGAAAAAAATCGATCAAATCATGCAAATTGACACTTCTACTAGTAGTTTCGGTCCATATAGATCGCATCTGAAGCCTCAATTTAAACAAAGATCCAAAATCCACAAATCTAAAAAAATTCCAAAAAACTAAAAAAAAACTTCAAAAATACCAAACTCACATTAGATGGCCCCCAAAATTGTGGAAAAATTGACATAATGATTAAAAGAATCAGTTGATCAAGATCCGAAGAGCACATTTTCTTTAACGTCAACATGACGTCAGTGTTGGAATGCTGACGTTAGAAATTCTAATAGCCTCCGAATGATCTCTTGACACTAATACCAAGTTAAAGTACAAAAATAAAGTTTTTAGGGTTAGAAAGAAGAAGAGGAGAAAAAAATTGTAGGTTTTTTTAGGGTTGTAATCTGCCCCTTTTACCTTTGAGAATTTATATTAAGATAAAAAAAGTCTAAATTACAAGATTACCGAAAAAAATAAGAGAACATAATTTAACTACTCTAACCGTGGAGAAGGTAAAAGAAGATGTAGTCTTAAAGAGAGAGAGAGAGAGAGAGAGGCGTAGTGAAGAACTTTAGAACTTGGTGCATCTTGCATGCATGGAGAAGGTGTCATTATGTAGGAATAGAACTAAGTGGGTTTCTATAATCCAAATGCTTCACGAAAACCCACTTTGCCCTAAATCAGGCTAGAATGGCTGTATAATAGGACTATTGATAGATGTGTTAGGATTTGGAGCGAGGCTATAGAATTTAGATATGTATAACGTTTGGGGATTCGCATATCTTGTATAGTTTAGCGGGTTTATGCAGAAGTGTAAATCTCTTCAAGGGAGCAAATGGAAAGGCAATTTGTTAAACTTCTAAGTCTTAACTCTAGCCTTTAAATCACACTTCCTTTGAAAATCCAAAGCGGAGTCATGGGTAGCCCAGGTGTTCCATGATCAAGGCATCAACTCTAAGGGAGCTCCAAAGCTCTACGCTTGACCTCAACTGGCCAAAAAGGTTCAATACCATTGTGTAACGGGACATTATGTATCAGCTTCATCCCTCTTATTACTATGAGTACTACATGAACTCCTCAATTCTCTGTGTCCCAGTGTTGTTGTCTACTAGACATGACACGGATAAAGGTATAAGGTTTATTTGACACCATTACCCATATTAGACACTTGGATCCTCTAATTTTAACTAGGGGTGGGCATCGGATAGTGTCATTAGAAACCTCTCAGCACTAACACAACCTGTTTAACTGAATGTGTTCTTACACGACCTGCTTATAAGTGGGTCAACTTGTATAAGACACCTCAATCACAAATAGAAGAAACCTATTAAATATGCCACGATTTTAACCTATTTACAACATGTTGGTCTTTAACCTGTTTAATAACCTGTTGACTATGAAACCTATTTAATAACATTTTCATACTTTCAATTTCGTACGTGTGATACTTTTTGGAGTTCTTGATTCGTGGATTCACAATGCTTTTCCAGCAAACCATTTGGAGGCTTTCTGCATAATGATTGAAGTTTTTATTTATTTATCATAATTTGTGATTTTGTGGTAGAAACATGTAGAAAATTGAAAGTGCGAACCTGTTATTAAGCAGGTTATTAAACAGGTTCAAAGTCAACAGGGTACTGAATAGGTTAAAGACTAAGAAGTTGAAAATAGGTTAAAATCATGACCTATATAGGTTGACCCACTTACATATAGGTCATGTTAGTGTTAGGATAAGCAACACATTTAGTTAAACGGGTTGTGTTAGTATTGAGAGGTTTCTAACCCGAAACCGATATAACACAACACGAACAGAACACGACACCATGGCCACCCCTAGTTGGAGTATTGACCTGAAAAAATGGAACCTGTTTTATTACGGGCCTGTCGTCAAAAAATCCTGACTTTTTTCTTCTTTTTTTGGCAATTGAAAAGTACATTTGTCATTTTATTATTTGTTTATGTTATGTAAATATGAAACAGGTCATTGTAGTAAAAGTTAACTCCTAGAGATTTATGAAAATGCACAGCAGAGACTTTTATTTTTATTGGTTTTACTTCCCGTCTCTGTTGATAGCTGCCTGATCTAAAACGATTGTTTTCCCCTTTTCCCTTTCAGCACTTTTATTCTCATGTAATATACCTCTAGGCATCCAAAATGCATACAAAATGAGAGAGTTACAAGATTTGAAGCACCAATCTACATATTTAAAACTTGAGTATCTTCATATAGAATGCGAGATTTCCAAAGAAAGACTATTTATTTCAAATTGTTATTATTTTACAAGTCTGGCATTGTAGATTTGTGACCATTAGATGTTCTTCGTGGTAGACTAGACTTGATCAGCAGATGTCCTTTGTTATTATTTTTCAAGTCTGGTCGTTGTAGATTTGTGACCATTAGCTTAGATGTTCTGCGTTATAGATTAGACTTGAACAACAAATGTTGGAAATCTACTTCTCTTATACTCACTCTTCAAATAAAGTGAATATTAAAAGCATTATGATTTATGACAGTGCTTGATAGAGTATATTTCGTATATTCAATTATTTTGGAGACTTAAAGCATCATAACACATGAAATCAATTATTATTGATAAAAATATACAACACTCTCTTCAACCGAACTTAAAAATTGTGATAAGTTAGTACATATATTTAATCATGTCAATAAATTAAAAATATAAAACCAAATCAAACCAAACTAAGTGATGCACGGAAGCGTATCAACTAGAAAGACACTAGCACCAAAATCCACAAACCTGCTCTAATTAGAGTTACTCTATCTACTATCAAACACAAATAAGAGAAAACTCTTAGAAATTTCTTATTAATCAAAAGCTAATTTATCTTAAGTCGTACATCACATATTCATAGTCCACGAAAACCTACCCGTACTAGAAAATAAAAAAGAAAGGCAACAGATTCGTGGAATTTGATGTGAGTTATTTTGTGTATGTTGCTTTTACTAAAGATCGATATTCAGCTTGGGAGTATAACAAGCTAGCAGCAATAAAAATTGGTCCTGTCAAGATCATTCAAAAAATTAATCCAATGCCTATCGCCTATCGCTTCCGAGTCATATTCATAACTCGGACGTTTTTAACGTGAAGCATTTGATTTCATATCGTGGAGATAGCACTTCCGATGAGGATGCGAATTAAATGGAGAATTCTTTCAAAGCTGGGGAGGATGACGTGGAGCAACGGCTTTTCGTTCATGAGGGCCTATGACCACTGAAAAGCCTAACAGTAATAGTAAAGTTGCGACTCAACAATGACGAATTGGCCTCAAAAGGCCCACGTTCAATCAAAAACAGACGAACGAAAAATCTCATTACTACGCCATGACTGATGATAGATTTCGGCCAAATTCCTTCGTTTGGGCTTTGGAAACACCAAATTTGCAGAAAGGAGAAAAGGAGTCATGGTAAATGACCTTAATTCTAGACATTAGAAGTCTGGGTTGAAGATCGACTTGTCAGAGTTTCAAGGAGGTCTGACGCCAAAATAGTTCCTAGATTGGATTAGTACTGTCGAAGAAATTTTGGATTTCAAAAAGGTTCCCGGGGCCAAACGGATTCCTTTAGTGGCTACAAAATCTCAAAGCAAGGCTGCAACACATGAAGTTAAACTCACCCGAGTTAGTCAGGGGAAAGAAAAGATTGATTCATCGGAGAAGCTAAAGAAGTCACATGCGTGTTGCTTTTCTGCCCCATAATAATGCAAGGTTAATGTACCAATGAGTGCAGAACCTGCAACAAGGCTCACATTCTATTAATGATCATACGATTGAGTTTTTTTCCAACTAATTGCTAGAAACAACCCTTTAGAAACAGACAAACAATTGGTATCAGGTTATAATGGGGGCATACGACAGCAGTTTCCAGTTATACTGAATCTATTTGGTATTCTGTCCAGTACGCTCATCAGAAGACTCTACAGTTAGAGAAATAGTTCAGTCGCAAATCTACAGGAGTAAACTAAGGTAGTTTAACTCATGCAGGAGTGAATCTAGTTCCGACCAACACGTAACCTACGGCCAGATCAACCACAGCACCGCAGGTTACTAGGGCATCCCTTTCTAGGTTTAAGTGCTTCAAGTGTGGCGAACCAGGTTATCGCGCAGTAGATTACAAGAAAGGTGAACGACTTGGGAAGGCCCTATTCATGAAGACAGGTGAGTCTGCAGAAGATCAACCACGACAGACTTACCAATGCAAGGTCGTAGGGCTTGATTCATCACCAGCGTGAATGTTCTTGGCGCGTTGGATAATCCAAAAGGTATAACCAACCACTCGTATAGTCTCTCCCTAGTTTTAAAGGTAATCTTCCATTCATCACCATGTCTAATATGGATCTGATGGTAGCCGCTCTTCAAATCCATCTTTATGAACACTTGTGCTCCAGCCAACTAGTCTAACACATCATCCAATCTAGGAATTGGAAATCTATATTTTACCATTATTTTGTTGATTGCCTTGTTGTCCACACACATCCACCACGAACCATCTTTTTTTTAAGTAAGCAACGCTAGTGTTGCACAGGGACTTAAACTCTCATAAAACCTTTGGATAGCAATTCCTTCACCTGTCTTCTCAACTCCTCATGCTTCTTCGGACTCATTCGATAATGAGCTCTATTAGGCAGGTTTAAACTAGGCACCAGATCAATTTGGTGTTGAATATCTTGTAGTGCAGGTAACCCACTAGGAAGCTCATTTGGGAACACATCACCAAACTCAGTCAACAGAGGTGTGACCAACTCGTGAACAGATTCAGAAACCTCGAACCCTTCCTTGCCAATCAACACAAATACCAGTTTTGTCTTTGCCAATTCTTCCTCGAACTTTGCCTTCAATAGGAAATTTGTTCCCTCCACAGCTTGTGGTTTGCATATAGCCTCTGTGGTAAGTAAGAGTACAATCTTCGTGTCACCAAACAAAAAAATGTAGCCAACCAACTTTGACTATATGGGTTACATCATTTACAATCTCTCCATCTTTGTTGATAATCGAACCTAAATAATAAAAATATTCTCTTAGGTATCACTTGATTTTGAATCTTTACTTTTTTTTTACTATCAACACTCTTATTACTGTTAAAATTATCTTCCATATATTCAGTTTTGTTCTTCCTTACTTGAAACCCTTTTAACTCCAAAGCTACTCTCTACATTTTTAAATTAGCGTTAGTCCACTCCTAGTCTTATCCACTAAGACAATATCATCTGCAAGCATCATACACCATGGGACGTCATCTTAAATATATCTAGTTAGTTCATCAATAATTAAAGTAAAAAGATAAGAACTCAAAACCGATACTTGATGTAATCCTACTGCAATCAAAAATTCACTTGTTTTTGTTGCAGGTAATCTAATTGTTATAGCAACTCTATCATACATGGCTCTTACCACATCAATGTACCTCTTTATCACTCATTTTCTTTTCAACCCCCACCATATGATAACTCTAAGCACTCATCATAGGCTTCTTTTAAGTTTATAAAACTATATGAAGATCTCTCTTCTTTTCTCTATACTTCTATGTTAATCTCTTTAGTACGTGAATTGCTTCCATAGTTGATCTACCAGGCATAAAACCAAACTGATTCTCTGGCCTTGTTTTTGTTAACCTTAGACGGTGTTCAATAACTCGTTCTTATAACTTCACCATATGACCTCTCTAGTTGTTATAATTTTAAATATCTCCTTTGTTTTTTTTATATAAGTACCAGAATACTCTTACCACACCTCCACATAGATATCATCGGGTCATAAAACCTTAGCTGGTTTCATTCTCTTCACTACAGTTTCTACTTCAAACTTTTTTATTCTGCAATAAAACTTATATTCTTTGGTGTCATCCAATATCAAATTCCTCTCATCTGGATCTTTCTACATATTTTTTGTTTAATAATTTTTCAGAATAGGTTTTTCATCTTTCTTTAATCTCTTCTTCATTTTTCACTAACACCCTGACAAAATACCGAAACAACTTAAAAATTGAAAACCATCATGGCCACATTCATTACATAATACCGAAACAACGTCGCTATCATTACCATTACTATAGCCGCAATTGTCACTTAAAAACCTTGCGTGACCTAGGCTAGCATTGGTAAAATCATGGTGCCCTTTTGGAGACAAGGTACGTGAACCAAAGGAGACTGCTTGAAATGAGTCAATCGACATAGACTGCATATACGATCCAATGTTTAGCCAAGAAACTATTATAAAGGAACCACACTCAGGTGGAAAGAGAGTATGCCTTAGTCTTGAAGGGACAATGATAGGACAACACACCACTCGGATGGGAAAACCATCTAATAGAGCAATGGACACACTCGAATGAGGAATCCATCCAATAGAGCCATGAAGACACTGACCGTGTTAATCCTGAGTGGAAAAGACAATAGCTAAACTAAAGAATTTAAGATAGTGGTACGGGCAGAATATGGCATGCCTTTGTCCTTGACGCATAGGCAAGGGCAACACAAACGTTTGCTTCTATTGGCATAACTCAATCCACAGGGAACATGTGGAGATGTTACGATCCAAGATCACCTCACAAGGGTGAATTAAGGCACTATACTCATAAGAGATGTCACGGTATAGATATATCTCAATCAATCCACATCAAGACCACAAATCATTTCAAAAAATACTTCAGCGTATAATTGAACACTAGATTTTATATTTGAAAATTCTTTGTTACCAAACTTAAATTAAATAGGAACTTTCTGGCTTCCTGTGTATCCCTCATACTCCATTCACAAACTCTAAATAGTAACAATAGTGCATGCAGATGCATTGATTACAGTTACCTATTCACGTTGAACCTGTTCAAGCTCCTTAAAGCTCCTTAAAGCTCCTTAAAGCCTACAAACTAATCCTGTGATGATTTTGGATTTCAGCAGAAATAAGAATACAAGTCTCTTTGAAATCTCTACCAACTAACAATTTTCATTTCCATTTTAGTTTTTTGAAAGAATACACACAATACATAGAGCTAAATATATACAATGTACAATTAATCCCTGTTCTAAACTATAGGAAACCAGAACTGAAAGATCGAGATAAAAGGTTACATAGAACACCACGGACAGAATTAATTCAACAACTTGTGCAGAAGAATTGAAACAGCATAGTAGTATTTGGTCCAATGGAATGAATTTCTACAAGAATAGAATGACAATTCCTTGGCATCTGCAGTGGAATTCCATTAAATTCAAGAATAATTATTATTTTTGGCTTTGCCATTTTCATCAATTTTTTTTGACTAACCAAACATTAGGATCAATATTTTGACAGAACCGTCATCCACTGAAATTTGAATAAACCAAACATAGCCTATGAGTTAGTTACGTAAGCATTAGGCACCAACAATAGTATACCTCAACTCCTTTATAGTTGAATCCTCAACAAACTTCCGGGGATCATTTGAAACCTTGGGAGGAGGAGGTAGCCAGTCATCCTCATCCTTGTCTTCGCAGTCACTAACCTCTATGGATTTTGCATTCTTGTCTCCTTTCTCAATCTTGTCTACTTTCACAACCTAACTCAAATTAATAGCATACACTCAATCAATCCCAATCAAAGATTTCACATTCAACAATGCCACATTATCCAAATCCAATGGCAATATTAAGATCAAAGTAATAAATATAATAGCAAAGAGCTTCACTGCAGTATCAGAAAGCTTCCATCTTTTGGGAGACACAGCCGGGGAGGAATCTGAACAATCATCTGCCAATTCAACAACAAAATTTTGAGATATACGTGTGTGTGTGTATACACATATGCCAATATATATTAGAATATGCATATGCAGAGAGGGAGAAAGTGAGAGAGAGCTGACCGTCGAGGCAGACAATGTCGAAGGGCTGCACACGGCTGTAATCGAAAAGCGGTTCGAGTTCTTCTGTCGATTCGGCCTGTAAATATGGAAATCGAAAGTGACATTCAGAAACCCTAGAGAAAGTGCTATTGAAGATAAAAAGGGGCTAAGAATTGGAGATCTTGAGGTGACGCACCATAATCGATCTCTGCAATTCCTCTCTCTCTCTCTCTCTCTGCGACGGTGTTGGTAGATTATATTGTCCCGCCGAAGCAAGAGTAGTTTAGAGGCTCCTTTACCGATATCAGTTAATTTTCGAACTAAAAATAATAAAATAAAAAATTTTAACCTTTATTTTCATCGAACTTAAAAGAATGAAATAAAAAATTTTAAATTTTATTTTTAACTTATATAAAAGTGTGTTTAACAAATATGATTTACTAAAAAACAATTTTTCTAATCACCTTTTAGCTTTAGCCTCCACATATGTTATAGGATGGCAAAATAATAACATAAAAATATTCTTTTTTAAAAACACTTTCTGTTTTAATACATAAAATGTAAAATGTTAGTAAAAACGTTTTCAATTCATTTCACACAAAACGTGTATCTTAAACACGCGTTTAGAGTTTATACAAAAAAACGTGTTTAACAAACACACTTTGTTAAACACACTTTTCATTTAAATCTTCTTGAACACTATTTTTATCCATATGTTATAGTTGCGTTGAAAGTGTTTTTTATAAAAACGTTTTTAGTTTAAATTCTCTTATATTGAAAGTGGTTTTTGTAAAAATACTTTAAAAAAGTGTGTTTGATAACAACGCTTACCTCATAAGTTCATACCACTTTATTTTTTAATCGTTTTAAGGAGAGAGAGGAAAATTTTGTCCTAGTATAAAGCTCTCTGAATTATTTATATGCATAAATTAAAATGTTAAGTTTGAGTAATTATTTGTATTTTTTATATAAAAAACTTGTCATAAATAAGTAAAAACTTATAAAAATAAAAATGCATTAGCTAAAAAGTGTACGTGCAAAGATTAACGAGATTTCAAAATAAATTAAACAAAATAAGATGTATATAAAAAGGGTGAATGATTATGTAACTATTTTGTTTGTAATATTTCATTATTTTTGAAATTTCATCATAACAAGAGATACGTAAATTTCATTTTTAACAAGAATCAAACTGTGATCACTTAGGTTTAATTTGGTAACTTAATTTTAAGTCAGTCATTTTATTTAAAGTCATTTTAAATTAAATAAACAAAAATTTTGTTGAGTGAATTTTAAAGGTAACTTAATGCAAAAACAAATAAGACAAAATTATTGCTAAAGTGACTTTTAAGCTAAAAGGCACTATGGCAACAAACTAAGAAACTTTAAGTAAAAAAGAAAATCTTATAGTTTTTAAAATTTATTATATAATTTTATATTTAATATAGAGCTTGTTTGATAGATATCGACGAGAAGGTTTTAAAAATACAATGTTTATAAAAAATAAATGTGTATAATAAAAATTATGATATTTTTAAAAACATATAAAAATATTTGTGGTTAATAAGCAAAGAGAAAAAAAAAACTAAAAGCTAATAAGTAAAAAAATAAAAGGTTGATATTGAGAAATAAGGCTTTAAGTCTAGCTTAAAATTGAAAGCCAAATGAGGCCATATTTAATTAAGTGAAAGGACTTGACCAACAAAGTAGTGCCAATTAATTATTTCAATTGCATTCTAGAAATTAGAGAATGTTTGACATACTTAAAATTATGAACTTATAAATTATAATTAAAAAATATAATTGTAATTTTAATCAACAAAATATTACAAATGTTTACTATAGTTGTAAATTAACTCATAGATTTAAACTTTTGTTTGTTGATTTAAAATTGAAGTTAGAAACAAAAAGTTCTGGTCACACTTGTTTAGATTTTTTTATTTATTTTTTGTTAAAATATAAATTAAAAGCTAAAAAATATAATTTGTTGTATTGAAAGCGTTTAGTTGTTGTACTAAAAGCGGTTTTACTAAACATACTTTATTATTTAATTATTTCAGCTACCTCAAGTTTGGAAAGTTAATTTCAAAATCGTTTAACGGTAAATTCATCGATCGTTCGGTTTAGAGTTATACATGAATGCTTAAGAATATAAATTTATCTTTCCAATGCATCAAATAATATTAAAAATAGAGGTCTGTGTTGATCATGGTGAACTCACAAAGTTGGCTGCTCGCTATGATTATTTATTTTTGTAACTTTATATGTACATTTGTTCTAACTACTACATGATTATCCAATGGAATAATAGTACCTTCAAATTTAAATTCCAACAAAAAATGTAACAACACACACACGAGCAACAATATAAACACAATTTAGGAGGACCAGTCACACATATCATATCAATGCATTGCTTGAATTATTAGTACGACACATAGTACAACACACACTTCAATGATCGAATACAAATATTCGGTTCATACATGAACTAAACTTTTGAACTAATCCATACTAGAATACACCCGCACATCATGTGCTTCCATCATCATCCGACATTTCAATATCTGATTGGTAGGTATCATCCATGCTCTAATTGTGGTATAATGACACGTCGTGTAGTAAACTTTCTTCTGCTCGCTCACTCGATGTTTGTTCACAATTGAACACGTGTAATCGCATTCGCATTTGCATGTGATTAACTTCTTCGCGAAAACGATGCAAAGTCATCTGTAATTGTTCACTAGTATCGGTGGGCATGTTCTTCCTTAGTTGTTGTGGGATTTGAACACCAGCTGCTCAGCAGTCATGCATTAGGATCTCCGACCCAGCTACGACCCATAGCAACGAAGAGGTCGCGCAATGCATATGTCAACACCATGTTCATATATGTTGAATTAGTTGGATTGGCTAGAAGTGTATGTATTTCAATCACAATGGTTGCTATTTATAGGAAACTTTAGTGGGGAGTGACCAGAGAATAGATTGCTAGCTTTTCCACATTGTTTGTAGTCCTAACAATTGTCATTGAATAGTCATGCCTATTGTTCTACATCTTATTGACCACTCACATCAATATCAAGATGACTGAGTAGTTATATTTGTTAGGGAGCCATCTAATCTAACATTTGACAGTATGAGAATCTCACCTACTTTAATGAAGAGTTATGTCAATAGGTAACCTTACTAGGACATTAATATTATCTTGATTTTCAACAAGATCAAATTTTTCAATATCTAGATTTTCAATATTCTCTTTCTATAATTTGTTGCATTTGTTTTCTTGTATCAAATGATATTACAAATATATAACGCAATGTAATGATCCTTTTCATCAGATTAAATAGTATTATATAATCAAGATTCACAAATGAGGAGGCTATTACAAGCACACACTGTTATTACAAGTATTAAGTTCAATCAGTATAATCGGCTGCATGTCATACCCATATCAACCTATCGTGGTCTGTTGGGGCATGTCCGCCTGTCGTGCCTTGTTTGTTGACAAATACCACAATGATTCATCATTTGTTGTCCTGATATGTCCATCTCATTATAAATACGGCTATTCTGCGGACGCCCTAGCTTTGTAGACTTTATACGGTTGGGGTTTATGATGAGCAATGGGAAGTTTGGTGTCTGCCAATAATCTTCGTATGGCAATAGTTGTAACTTTGTTTGCCAAACTTGTAAGTATGTTGATATTGAATACTCGGGTACAATCAGAAAGAAAGGATCTATACCTAGGTCAGCAATAATAGCAAACATGTGCAAGCAAGGGTAGTGGTAAATCTCATATTTACCGCAATCACACGTTCTGTTATCTATCTAAACTACGTGGTGGTTTCGATCTCTTCCTTAGTTAACCACTGTCACTACCTCGTACAACCCTTAACTCCTGTTAGTTTACGACAATCGACATATAAATTATACTATTATAACTTCACATGTATCCAACAAGTAAAAAAAATATGATTTACCTGTTAAATGATACCAACTCATGCTGATTTGCCATGTGTTGGTTGTGAAAGATCTTTCTTGCACATCACCCGGTTATATTTTATTATTCCTGTAGTCATTCTCAACATTACTATTCCTTCTATCCAAATACTTAACCAGGCGATGGAAACTTGTCTCCACACAAGCAGTGATGGACATATTTCAAGCTCCTGTCAATACATCATTGAAAGCCTCGGCATGATTCATGGTTGTCACCCCCCAACGAGGGCCACCATCATGGGAAAGAGTCCATTTTACGGGTTTATATAGCTCAACCAGTTAAAAGATGGCTCGCTCAACCTTTTGATCTCCTCTATCATACTGTTGAACTTCCGCACTTGATGTTTCGTGGTAGCGGCCCAAACCAACGATTTCAATGCCTGGTTCTTGAACTTCGCATTGAAGTTACTTTGTATGTGCCGTATAGAGTACATGTGATACCCTATTGATCTAATAGTTAGGCTCTCCCAGCACTGAGCAATAACAGTTTTTATGACACTGTGGTGATCGGAGATTAAGCATAGCCCCTCCTTATTGGGGACAATATGTTTCCTCAGGTTCTTGATAAATCAGGACCAACTCTCAGTGGTCTCCTCATCTACAACAGAGAAGGCCAGCGAGAAAAGCTTGTGCTCTAAAGTAACTCCGATCGTGATAACCATTTTTTCAGTGTACTTGCCATAAAAATGGGTGCCATATATAGATATGAAAGGTGGGCGGTGCCTGAACCCAATAATGGACTGCTTGAATGCTTACAACGCATAGTTCAATGATGCCAGGTTGGCATTTGATGGGTAGATTAGATTCCATTCCACGACAGTGCCAGGATTAAATGTCTGCAACGCGTTCGTGTATTTCGACAAGTTACTGTAGGACTCTTCCTAGTTCCTGAACACCATCTTGATTGCTTTCATCCTTGCCAACTATGCCTTCTTGTATGATATTTAGTACTTGTGGATGGAGTTAACAGTTATCATTATAGTTGTTAGTGCTATCTCTGGATTTTTCTGCAGAAGTGTAATAAATTTTTAAATGGTTAAAGAGTTGAAGTATGACGAACAATACAAATCATATACTAATTTATTAATCTTACCACAATGTAAACTATGATGGATGTAGCAATAAACATGCAGTCTAGGTTACGGTGGTCCCTATTCATCCTCCCGTACATGTAATGATGATTCTCAGCATATTGAGTTATCTCAAAGAACCCATGAGTACTCTTTCTGCCCATACAAAGCCGCCAACTACAGTCATTTTTACATTAGACTACCCAAGTTGCTTTCCTCGAATCTACGAATTCAAATTGTCAATCGTTCTTTATGTGATGTAGCTTCATAGTTGTCTAAAGGTCATTGTTATCTTTGAATAGCATACCCTTCCGTAACTCCGTTGTTTCAGGATTCCAAACCCTAGTGCGAGAGTAAAAATCACGTGAAGTAATGGATCTGTTATTTCCCATCTCTATATTATGAAAGAATGAGATGTCAGTTGCTATCACTTGCACGTTACTTGGCTCAGAGGGCCACCCGCTTTAGTGCCATCACTTATCCCTTCTTCAACGTGGCCAAAATCCTCTTCGTCATTGTCAACATCAGCATCTTCGTTAGAACACATTAACAAAGTGTCCAAGTCTTCATCCGAGTTCGATAACGCACCTCTACTGTCGACATTTAATTCGCAGTTGTCCAGCGAGTCTGTATACCATATAAATTGCTCTACTGCCATCGTGGTTGCATCTTGCCCAACGGTTGGACTCGAAGGGAGTAAAGTGTCCATGAATGATGATGACTCACCTCTATCGGACATTCTTTCTACCAGACGCGTGACACTGGTATTGGCTACGTTTGACATTTCCAACATAAATGACATATTCGGTTCGGTGTATGTAACTAGTTTATACCTCCCGAAGTCATCCCCGAAATATGAACCAGCCGCATCTCCTGGTTCCGTCAATAGTTGCATAAATGATCTAGAACCATGCATGAACGTTTGCTGGTCGATCAAAATGCTTTCAATACCTATGTAAAATTCCAAACAATTCTCATGGGTACCCTTTGTCAACCGTAATATCGTATCTAACATGTCATTGCCATTTATCGGCATGATCTTGTATTTGGTAACCGAATGGACCTGTCTGACTAGCAACCTGCATTTGAATTTTAGGCAATAATTGTCACCGTAGGAAATCGTCTTCTGCAATAGCATTACTTCTAGCTCAACAAGTGTAGTTCTCCAGAGAACATTGTAAAAGTTATTTGGTTCAGTATCGTATCATACACCTTCCTTTCGGTTATTGATGACGTTTTCCCCATAGTAAAACATAATTCTCACCATCTTCATCATCGATCTACATTTGCAAATTTCAAACTTGTTAAGAAGATTATTATTATTATTGATTCAGTATCGTAACATGCACATTCCTCTAATCATTTTTTCTGTCCAATGAGAATGATTCTCTTCCAACCCTAAAGGGATTTATATGGCTTGTCATCTTTTGGTTATTTCTAAAATAATAAAGTTCCTAAATACAATAGAATTATCTTGCTTTCTCAAAAAATACATTTCCTTACAAAATATTTGGTAGCTCTCTACTGCTATTTATTTCCTTTTAATTTATGTTCAACTTTAATATAAGTATGATTATTATTATCATTATATTATTAATTTTTTAATTTTGTGTAGTTTAGCTTTTTAAATACAAACAAAAATATCATAATTCTTCAGTAATAGTCAATGAGATTTTTGTCTTCCATGTCTTCATTTACATTTTCATATAAACGACTGTTGGATTTATAGGGTCGGTTCATGCTTTTTAAAGAGATTTTTTATTATTATTTTATTATGAACTTTTATTTTATTAGGTCAACATATTTAAATTACTAAAGGCACACTATTTGTATATACTAAACGCACACTATTCATAAGGAGTATGTATAAAATTACTAAATGATCACTAGTTATTATTGGTCAATTATTTCGGTGATTTATTTTCAAAAGACTTAACATTTTTATTTTAAAATAGTCGCATCCTCTATTTTTTAGTACGATCCAAACATAGAAAAATGAACTATTTTTTATGAATATAACAAAGAAAGAATGTTTTTTCAAACATATAGAAAAATATAATTTTGTTAATATTATAAAAAAAATCTTTAAAAGTTGATTATTTAAATTCGTATGGAAAAAATATAGTTCTCTTAATACGATTAAAAAAGTACTTTAAAAGAATAATAACTTTCTTATTAATATATACAATATACTTTTTAATCATCATTGTAGCTCCTTTCAAGAATGAGGATCCTTTTATTATTTTTTGTTCTTAACATATATATATATTTATTTTGTTATTAAAGAGATTGGAACTTTTATACTCCTAAAAGAGTAAATACATGATATATACATAAAAAGAAAGTGTAAGTACAAGTATAGAATGGCAAGTATGAAAAGTAAGTAAGCACAAATGCAAAAAGTAAATATAAAAATAAATTTACGAAAATAAATTAAATAAAGGCGGTTGAACGGGC